>JAVGWX010000011.1:66589425-66646925 GCA_036924085.1 Ariolimax columbianus
GTCTATGTCATTGATTGCTGTAGACATTTGTGATCTTGTCAACTATTGCCTTGCCGTCAATATTACTAACATTTTCTATACACAGCCTGTTGTCATGGAGATATCATACAGAAAATCTATGAAATCCATGTTCCAGCATTCTCATTAGTGCACCTCTGAAGGGTCAGCAAATTTATAAGTAAACAACAGGGGATGGAGGCAGAGGGAGTGGTGCTGCAGCTGGCAAAACCAACGACCCTGATCAGTACTGGCCCCGTGATCAGGAACGAGATGGTTAATGACAATCCATGATCAATCAGCCCAGGCCCCTCCAGCCCCAGCATGACTACACGAGGGAGACTTTGAGGTCACTCTGTGATGAAACTACACGACTGAATGAGTAACTGGTTGTCTACCGAATCTGCAGAGTCTTTTGGGGGTTGCTGTGGTCGAGAGGTAAGGCACTTGCCTCTCAAAGCGATGAATTGAAATAGTGAACTACTGAATCCCACAAGTTTTCAAGCAACCCCTGGTTTCAAGGGAGATGGGACCAGAGTGACTGCATCTTGAGTTACCACCAGTCATCTTGACTTATGTCTTGCCACTGGTCCAAGGTAGCTCTGGACCAGAGAGTGAGGTTGATGACCCGTGCAGTTTCTTCCTCACTATAATCCAAGTACAGCGCAAGTTAATCATCAAGACACACCCATCTGATGATATCATCATCATCGCTTGTGATGGACAACTAACTAACTAATTAATTAACTAACTAACTAACTAACTAATATGTATAGGAATTTTGATTTTACATTAAAAAAGTAACAAGTAAAATACAACCCCCCAAAAAATGTACAAATATCTATAATACCCATAAATATTTAAGAGTATATGTGTGAATGAATATTGTTAAATGAAAGGATTTGACTTATCATTTTTCCCCTGGTAGGAGCACAGATTGACCTCTTGCAGCAAACCTACACCAAAGCATTTATTTACTTTTACTATGGCACTATATTTTATGCTTAATTTTGTATTACCTTTATTTTATCATTAAAGTAGCCAGCCTCATTTCTTACCCACCGTAGATATCTTTAATGACATGTAGCCTATAGGATGGCACACTGGGAATATTATTTCTTCCAAGTTAGGATTCCAAAGACCTACAGGGATCAAGATGCTGAGCAGCGCATGAGCTGCAGTGGTCAGCGACTCATAGCTGACGGCTAGCGTCAGGGCCAGTGAACCAAAGCTGCCAAGACCCTTCTACACCTCCACGCGGTGATCCTGGATAACAGGCTGCAGCAGGGCAGACTGGCTAAGGAGAAGGGATCGAAGAGGGAATGCTAACCCGGTACTCAAAAAATGCTTGCTGAAGTCGGATGTGTTGGACCGAAAGGTGCAAATATCGCAGTCAAGCTGTAAACTATGACGCAACGCATTCCGTTCTCTGGACTACATTCTGCTGCTTAAGCCCTTTCAATATTTGGTAGTGGGAGATTGAGAATGAACTAAGCCAAGCCAAAAGACCTACATGGAGGAGTTGAGGAGGAGTGATCATTTGTTTAAATATCACTTGCCATTTCTTCTGTATGCCTGAGTGTTGTCAGTGCTCAAAAGAGGAGCAAAGAACATTAATACTGTAAACCTGCCAGAAGTGTTGTAAGAAGCGACTAAGGAGGGCTGCGTATGGTGTCAGCTACCTCAACCTGTATACATTTTAAGCCACAAAATCGTCAAAACATTTTAACAAGTAAACTAAAAAACAATATGCAACTCAGTCATCCAAGACAGAATAAGGTACTTTGAGAGCTAATGACATGATGCAGAGAAAGCCACAAGGAATCTGCATTGCTGACTTTCCTATTTTTGTAAAGAAAAACTGCCAGATATGGCAGCTGTGCAATGTATGAACAGAGGAAAGCTGTATAGGTGCCATCATAGATAAGAAACTACAATATTGATATCCTAGGACTGACTGAAACAAGGTGGGAGGAGCTAATAGAATAAAATTGAGCACACGGAAAATCCTGCTGTCTTCTGGACATTTTGTTGAAAATGCACACCATAATGAAGGTGTGGCCCTAATTCTATAAAATGACAGTAGGACCTAACCTAGAATCTAACTACTTCTAAAATTGCAAAATAGAAGATAAAGACAAACATTTCTGCTGAAGACGGATGTGTCAGATCGAAAGGTGCAAATATTGCAGTCAAGCTGTAAACTAGCGACACAACGCATTCCGTTCTTTGGACTACATCTGGCTACTTCCAAAGCCCTGTTAAGGGTTTAGTAGAGGGAGATTGAGAACAAAAGCAGAAGAAGAAGATAAACATTATCCAATGTTGTGCGCCAATCAATGACAAAGAATACTCAGTGGTGTTTCAGATTTGACATAAAACAGACAGGTTTCTCATGATATCATGAAATCAGTCTTTTCTTGACTCTAACCAATGACTTCTAAACAACATTAACCTCAATTTGCAGGAACACCCCACATTTTGATGACATTATTTTCTTTAATTTATTTAAACATTGAAAACTTCTTTCCCAAGGTATAACTGAACAATGGAAATAATACCTGGTCAAGTTCGTAGCGGTCTTGGAAACTTTGTTCGAGGTAAGATTTTTTGGGTGTTTTTTGTGTGTGTGTGTTTGCCTTATTTCTCTATTCCCCAAGGCGGTGTGCGTTGTTTGCACTTGTTGGCTCAGTGCATCCAAATTAGACATGCATTTTATGTAAGGGTCTCCTTTTCCTCCTGCAATTTCTAAAGGTTTGCTTCTCTGGGGTAACGGCTGGTACTGTGATTGGGGAGAAAACCGAGCACCTTCGGTTGTGAGTTGTGTCACTTAACCACTTGCCCACGCCGTCCCTGAGAGGTAAGGTTTGAAGTGAACAAAGTGGCACATATAGAAGATTAAAATAGATCCAGGCTGTCTGATGAGTTCTGTGACCAGTTATGTGTTTTGACAATAAAATAAATGTTACGGAGTCATCCTCATCAATTGCTGTCTCATCATCAGAGGTTGGCAGTAATGGAACCCCAGCTGTCTCTGTCCCATGCCAAGCTGGCATACTGAGTCAAACTGTGTCCCAACCACATCTTGATGTTGTCTTTCTATCTGTATCTCTGCCATCCTCTGGCTCTCTTGACCTCCACTCTTTCCTCCAATATAACTTTCAGCAGACTGTCATGTCGCTTGACATGACCAAAATGATGTAGTTTTCAGATTTTTATCTCCTTCAAAAGTATCTTCTCTTCCTTGAGTTGTTCCAGAACCTCACTATTTGTTTTCCCATCTTTTCAAGAAACTTATCTAAGGTTTCTTAATATCCACATTTCAAAGGCTTCAATACTCTTCTTCATTATTGCTGAGTAAAGACAAAGGGAATTACTGTTTTGATAACTTGAGCTTGGTATATTTTTGGCATAATGTCAAAAGACATAACTCAAGTATGCATAAAAATAGTCTTACTTGACCTCTTACACCTCTTCTACCAATATATATAGGACAGTCATCTTAAAGTGTATTGATTTGAGATTTGAAGAAGAAAATGCAACAATAAACATGTATGTTAATTAAAACAACACAGGAACACATCTTAGCTTTGTTTGCGTCATATGTAGTTTCCTTTGAACTTGCTAAGGCAAGAAAGTCATTTATTCTTAGGAAATCAAGATGCTGAGCAGTGCATCAGTTGTGGCGATCAGCGACCCAAAGCTGACTGCTAGCGTCAGGGCCAGTGAAGTAGAGCTGTCAAGACCCTTCTTCACCTCTACGTGGTGATCCTTGATAAGAGGCTGCAACAGAACAAACTGGCTAAAGAGAAGGACTTGAAGAGGGAAAGCTAATCTGGTACCCAAAAATGGCTGCTGAAATTGGATATGTTGGACCGAAAGGTGCCATCAGACAGTCAGACTGTAAACTACAACATAACGCATTCCGTTCTCCAGACAACATTCTGCTACATGCAAAACCCTTTTCAGGTCTTGGTAGTGGGAGTTTGAGAACAAATGATGAGGAAGAAGAAGAAGATTTACTCTCAGGAGTTCAACAGTAAAATTTAGACAATGTTCTGGGGCAATAAACACTTTTATGGCCCTTGGTTTAATTGAAGTTGAACACCCCTGAAATAGGTGACCAAGAAATGAAACTACATATCGAGTTTTACATGTCCAGCACAGTTACAGCTAGCTTTCTGAGTCATGGCTTCTTGAATTTCTGTAAACAAAAGTGGAGGTAAATCTTTTCTATTTTTTATTATGTATTTTCAATCAATCAATCAAAGAATGTTGCTCCTCTCGGTACATAGGTCATTGACCACACTGTTGACTACTCTTTCTGTCTCTCCCCAGGTGTAACCATATGGCTTGGCTTGGCTTGGCTTCGTTCGTTCTCAATCTCCCACTACCAAACCCTGAAAGGGCTTAAGTAGCAGAATGTAGTCCAGAGAACGGAATGCGTTGTGTCGTATTTTACAGCTTGACTGTGATATTTGCACCTTTCGGTCCAACACATCCAACTTCAGCATGAATTTTTTGAGTACCGGGTTAGCATTCTCTCTTCGATCCCTTCTTATTAGCCAGTCTGCCTGCTGCAGCCTGTTATCCAGGATCACCGCTAGGAGGTGTAGAAGGGTCTTGGCAGCTATGGGTTACTGACCACTGCAGCTCATGCCCTACTCTCTGTAACCATTTCATCATAGTTCCCTCTTCCATTCTCTTTTCCATGTATTTTTAAGTCTGCCCCCTCTTTCTCTTCCTCTTCGGAATCCAAATGAGAGCTTGGACGGTGTCTTCCTCATTGTAATTCTTATCCAGCTCCATTTTCTTCTCTTAATTTGATTTGTTGTTCCAGTGGCTGTTGGTTCCAAAAGAACATTCTTCAAAGGATATTCATAAGGAAATTCTTCCTGTTTACGGTGAGAAGTATTTGTCACCTGAAGTCGTTCATAACTGAGTGGATACATTTTGTCAAGGGCGTTAAAAAATTGCTGATGAGATCCGACCTGGTCAGCCTGTTCAGAATGCAACAGAAGCATCTGTACAGCAGCTGGAGCAGCTGATTTCAGGTGACATGAAAGTAACTATGGACAGTGTAGCAACTACAGTACGGTGTTCACATGATTACACTAAAGCATAATGCATGATCAATTGAATTTCTGGAAACTGTACTTAAAATGGCATCCAGACAACTGGCTAACTAACAAAAAAATGAACTGATTGAATCTGTCCTTGCAACATCTTTGTTGGTATGCAGATGAAGGAGAAGACATGCTTAACAGGATTGTTAATGGGCACGAATAAAAGATGCATCACTACCAATCCAAATCAAAGTGGGCTTAATTTCAATGGAATCATCCTTCTTCACCTTCTGGCAAGAAATTCAAGGTTTCGCCACCAGCAGGGCAGGTTATACTTACAGTGTTTTGTAAGTCTCACTGAGTGCTCTTGTCCCATTTCTAGAATAAAGGTGACATTGTGTATGATGTATCGTACTGTATAGTTCTGTTGATGCTACAGAATAATCAATTCAAAGAAATCATCCAAGCCTACTCCATTATAACAATTCCAGACCACATTCGTCTCAGTTAATCCAGGAGAAAATTGATAAACTAATGTGGCAATTTCTTGAACATCCACTTTACAGCCTAAACCGATTTCCACTGGTTTAGTGCACTAAAACCCCACCTCATGGCAGATGTTTCGTGAATAATGAAGAGGTTAAACATGAGGTGTAAATATGGCTGAGACAGCAGACCAAAGTTTTATGCTGCAGGTTTTGATGCACTGATAAAACGATGGGATAAGTGTATCAGTGTTGATGGAATTAATTAGAGAAATATGGGACAACGTAAGGGAAATAATAAACGGTTTTCAGGTTCTTACATACTTTAGGTTTTTTTAAAATAGCTATTTGTGACCTATCTACTGACTTGCCCTCATATTACAGCATCATTTTCCAGAGCATTGTCACTTGTCAGCTTTTTAGCTTATATCTATAATTTTCTATTGTTACACACTCTGGATATCTATAATTTCCTATTGTTACACACTCTGGATTCACAGCACATGATGATGATCTGGTAGTCTCCTCTCTTCTAGGCTGTGTGTATCTATTTTTCTCCTATGATTAGTGTCTCAACTACTGTTATTTGTTTAAAAAAATGTTTTGGTTCCATTTTTGTCTGCAGTGTTCCTGTGGAGTTGGTGTCTATTGTCTGCAGTGTTCCTGTGGAGTTGGTATCAGCTTTCTGCAGTGTTCCTGTGGAGTTGGTATCAGTTTTCTGCAGTGTTCCTGTGGAGTTGGTGTCTATTGTCTGCAGTGTTCCTGTGGAGTTGGTATCAGCTTTCTGCAGTGTTCCTGTGGAGTTGGTGTCTATTGTCTGCAGTGTTCCTGTGGAGTTGGTATCAGCTTTCTGCAGTGTTCCTGTGGAGTTGGTATCAGTTTTCTGCAGTGTTCCTGTGGAGTTGGTATCAGCTTTCTGCAGTGTTCCTGTGGAGTTGGTATCAGTTTTCTGCAGTGTTCCTGTGGAGTTGGTATCAGCTTTCTGCAGTGTTCCTGTGGAGTTGATATCAGCTTTCTGCAGTGTTCCTGTGGAGATGGTATCAGTTTTCTGCAGTGTTCCTGTGGAGTTGGTATCAGCTTTCTGCAGTGTTCCTGTGGAGTTGGTATCAGTTTTCTGCAGTGTTCCTGTGGAGTTGGTATCAGCTTTCTGCAGTGTTCCTGTGGAGTTGGTATCAGCTTTCTGCAGTGTTCCTGTGGAGTTGGTATCAGCTTTCTGCAGTGTTCCTGTGGAGTTGGTATCAGCTTTCTGCAGTGTTCCTGTGGAGTTGGTATCAGCTTGCTGCAGTGTTCTTGTGGAGTTGGTATCAGCTTTCTGCAGTGTTCCTGTGGAGTTGGTATCAGCTTTCTGCAGTGTTCCTGTGGAGTTGGTATCAGCTTTCTGCAGTGTTCCTGTGGAGTTGGTATCAGCTTTCTGCAGTGTTCCTGTGGAGTTGGTATCAGCTTTCTGCAGTGTTCCTGTGGAGTTGGTATCCATTTTCTGTAGTGTTCCTCTGGAGTTGGTATCAGCTTTCTGCAGTGTTCCTGTGGAGTTGGTATCAGCTTTCTGCAGTGTTCCTGTGGAGTTGGTATCAGCTTTCTGCAGTGTTCCTGTGGAGTTGGTATCCATTTTCTGTAGTGTTCCTATAGAGTCGGAATCTATTGTCAACAGTTGCACATAGACTTTGACTTGTCATGATTTTTTGAACAAATTCAGGTATTGTTTTTTGAACAGTTTGAAATTCACTGGTGAGAGATACAATGGAAGTCAAGAAAGTAATTAAAACAAATTCACGGTACAATGCACCAGGAGTGGATGGCATAATAGTAAAATCTCTGCAAGTATTTAGTGATGTAAAGTGATTGATACTACTTACTTACTTAGTCGCTTCTCTTCTACCGTGAGGTGTAGAGGTAAAGTGATTGATAAGACCATTCAATGTGACATGGACAGAAAGAAAAGGTCATGAGACTGGCAAAAAGCAATAATTATTCTCATCTGTTTACTGAATGGAAGATGAGAGGCTGCCACAGGATATCGTCTATGGACAGCTGACCATTGGGGCTAGAAGAATTGGAGTTCCAACACTGCAATTCAAGGACGTATGAAAGCGGACATGAAATCCTGTGACATCCCATCCAAGGGCTGGGAAACAATTGCTCAGGATCGAGCTGTTTGGAGACAGTCAGTTGAAAGAGGCATAGTGGCTGCCAGCGTTCGTAGAGGCCTCCTGGCTGCAGAGAAATTAGAAAGGAAGAAAAGATCAAGAAACACCCCAGCAAGCCAGAATCCTCAGAATGGTTCCATGATCTGTGGCAGGGACTATCACTTGCCGATCGGCCTTTACAGTCACAGCAGACGGTGTCGACATACAGGAAACATAGAGCCTGGGAAAATCTCACAGGGCGCCATGCGAAGGGTCTTCAGAAACTGTGAGGCCTATGATGATGATGGAAAGGGGGAGAAAAAATAGATGACTGAACTAAAATAAAAATCAATGCTCATAATTAAATACCTAGTTAACTGATTCACATTATGGACTCAGAAAGCATTTTGTTTTGTGACAACAAATCTACAAACAATCTATATGGAATTACAAACTAAGTTGAGGTTACTGCTGCTGTGTGACAAGAATGTGTACTATAATCATTGTTGTTCATATGAGCAGGATAACATCTGAGATGAACCAATGAAACTACAACGCTGAATGAACTTCTTTTTGCCGATGATCAAAGTGTCCTACATCCAGAGGAAAACTTGAAGTGTCTGAGTGCTCTAAATGAAGTATGCAAGAAATAAAATGTGATAGTTATTACTGAAAAAATTACCAAAATATTGAAAGTCAGCAGAACATAAAAGTCATTCCGCATCTGTGTTATGCCATTATGTAATAGTTTAAAGCAAGGCTGCGATATCTGCATCCTTCAGCCTGACACATCTGGTTTCAGTGCTGCATCTTTGGGGTTGGGATGGCTTCCCTCTTTGTTGCCAATTTTCTCAGCTAGACTGCATGGATGTAGTCTACTTCCAGGGCTGCCATTTAGGGTCTTAGTCAGCTATGTTTTGTTGACCCTGATGCAAGCAGCCAGCTAAGAGTTGCTGACTGCTGTCAGCTCATTCACTGAGGCATCTTTGGCCCCCAATCAATACAAACTACACATTAGCCTTTATAAAAACAAAAATGTAGATTTTTGTAATGATTCTTTTCTCTACAACCATTAGCATTTTAAGTTAGGGTTTACTTTGTATATATGTATCATGTTTTGGTAATGCAACCTTCAGACTTTTACATTTTTTAAAGTTTAAAAAAAAAAATGAATTTACTGTTTTATCTCCATTGATCGCCTTTGGTATATTGTATTTATTTATCTTTATACAGTGCTATTTCTCCTTCTTGTATCCTTTGTCTATGATTGTTGAAGCAGTGAATGACTATCACACCTGATGATATATTTAGGGTGGCAAAAAACCTCTCCAACTTTGTCTATGGCCATCCTTCATATGTTGACCCAGGGTAGTTTATAATTTTCATTTAGTCTTCTATGGTTCTTGACAGGTAATTGAACATAGCAATACTGAACAAATACTTAGATATTGTAATGGACCGCACATTATCTTACAAGGCACACTGCAATACGGTAAAACAAAAAGTCAGTACAAGAAACAATATAATTCGCAAGCTGACAAACACTGCATGGAGAGCATCCCCAATGGTGCTCCGCACATCAGCCCTTGCACTATGTCTCTCAGAGTCTGAGGAACCAGTAAGGAATGCATTTACACATGAAACAGGTCAATGTGGCAGTAGATGAGACATGTTGAATTATGACAGGATACCTTAAACTGGCACCAACAGGGAAGGTCTATGCAATCGCTGGTATCGGACCTCGGGATATTAGAAGACGTGTCACATCTGAAATTGAAATTCAAAAGCAGTCCTGTGACTAGAGACACCCCCTTTTTGGACATACACCAGTTAAAAATACGGCTGAAGTCGAGGACAAGTTTTCTATGGACTGTGCAGTCCTCAGAACAGAGCCCCGAGAGAAACCTCATAGAAAAAAGGCACTAAAAGAATGGTGAAGGTTGAATGCAGATTAAAGAAGAACTTTTACCAGGGCATGATTTGCCATATACTACTTGTAGATCTCTGAACAGGTTAAGAACATGTCTGTCCAGATGTGGGTCTAACATTGAAATATTGAATATACAGGCAATGAATATTGCAAATATGGGGCCATCCAGTGCTCAGAACACCTGATTATATGTTCTAGTATGCAGGAATCCTGTACAGTGGAGGATATAATGGTGGCAAATGAAAGAGCACTGACGGTGTCAGGTTTTGGGGTGAAAACTATGTGAAATTGCCGGACAAGGAAATTAAATACCAAGTGTTGACCTCTCTTTTGCTTTACTTCTGTGGTCCATACTGTGGCAGCTCTGGTAGTTGTATTGGGGCTATTCTGAGAACATGGCCAATGCAATTACAACCTTGACAGTTATGGTTGTGCTCACATCTTCTTGATTGTATCAGGGAAGCATTTATTTCATGGCCTATATACCTAAAGATGTATTTACATAAACACAAATGCCTATACATCACAGCTATCTGATTCTGTGTCCACATTTTTTTGCAGCTGCTTCTATTATCCCTATTAATGATCTGAGAGATGCTAAATCTGGAAGAGCTCCAGAGGGGGAACAACTCCTTAGATGCAAGTTAGCTGCCTGTTACCGTCTTGTTGATCTGGTTGGCTGGACCCATGGCATCTTCAATCATATAAGTGTAAGTTCAAATCAATGAAAATCTTTTATGTCCATATGTCTTCACCCCATGTTTTTATGTCCTGGGCCATCCAGCTCTGTCCACATCTTCCCTGATTCCTTTATGTTTGTCTTGAGCTCTCTCTCCATGTGTGTATTTTGATCTGGCTCTACTTCTCTTGCCTTGGAGATTTCAGAACAGAGATTATCATGTAATGGTTCCATATGGTTTCATTAAATGTGAATATTACCTAATGCCAGCACCTACTCCTCGTGTCATGTTTCACTGTGTTTCATATTAATGATCTTATCATACCCTTTCAATGTCTCTTTTCTGTGCAGGCACTAATTTTATGAAACTCTATACCTTTTTAGTTGTTGTTTTTGCTGTTCTCCATGTCTCAGAGTCATACAATCGAAGGGACCTTATATAGAAGTTGGCGATTGTTATTTTTGTGTTGAACTTTATTTCTTTTGATTTTCATGCAATAAAATCTCCTGTCACCTTTTGTATTCTTATTTTGATATTTTTATTTGTACCTTCTAACTTGTCTATATTGCTATCAAGATGTACAAATGTTTCTACATCTTGTAGGAGTGTGTTCAGCAATTCAATCTGATTATTGCTAGTTGTTTTTGTTCTCATAATCTTTGTTCTCTTTCTCCACGTATTCTCAGTCTGTCTCACCCAGGCTGCCTTTGACTCCATGGACAGATCTGCCCTGTGGAACATCTTAAAATAAGTGGGAGTTTCCAGCATACTGCTAGGGCTAATCGAGTAGCTACACTGCAACACCAGAGCAAGAGTTCACCTGGGTCACCATCTCTTGGACAGATTTTCTACATTATCTGGTGTCTGGCAAGACGTGTCCTCACCCGGCATTGTTCTGCCCCGCTATGGGCTGGATCCCTGGTCACCTGGGGATGTACAACCCAGGAGTCCCAATTAGCTGCGTGTGACCGGCCTTGACTACACAGATGATACAGACTCCCACCCTAATACCAATGGAGCACCTAGAAAACCTTGCATCTAGATTGTCTCCACATCTGTTGGGCAAAAACCAAGATACAAAATCTTGGCTGCAATTCCACAACAGCAAGAATTATTGGTGATGGCAATCATGTCAACTTGGCTGAGGGTTTCATTTACCTGGGTAGTAAACAATACTCTGATACACGAAGCCACCCGAACATCATTCGAAGAGTTGGTCTGGCCACCACTTCTATGAACACCCGTAATTGGGTCTGAAACCAGCAGGTGCTTTCATTCAAAACCAAGTTACTAATTTACATGAACTGTCTTGTCCCTATCCTGCTATACAGTTCCAAAGTGCATTGAAGCCTTCCATATGCGCAGCCAGAGGCGAATTCTTACGATCCACTGGTATGACTGGGTCTCAAACGATGAAGTCACCCAACAGACAGACCTAGAGAGGATACTCACCATACTAAACCATGGTCGTTTGGCCCTATTAAGACATGTGACCCACTTTGTCGAGGATGTCTCTGCCCACAAGCTCTAAAAGTAAGCCATGTACATCAAGAATGGGAAGCAATTCTCTCTGTTATGGTCCTATCCCTGTGGCTGTCCATGCACCACCTGGTGAGGTCAAATTTGAAAGACCTGGGACATCATGCTCAAGGATGGTTAACCCAGTGGACCCTTTTCACCTAAGCAGACTACCTATCTATAAATTGGAGATTTCATTTGTAATTAGCAAATTCTAAAGTTTTATACAAGATCAATGAGAATGATGGAACTGCTTTTTTAATTTAAAAGTATCGCTGAACTGAGGTTTCAAGCTTTGAGGTGCAAAATATTAGAATGTACTTTAAATATTCATCAGATAAATTTTCACTATAGTTAGACTTGACATACATCATTTTTGAGAAAGTTTGTTCACACACGCGCTAAAAAACTGGCACAAAATCCACAAACAAATCATTTCAAATTCAGAAACTGCTCAGGCTGAAAAGATGTATAAATTGGGCCAGATTTTCTTCTTTGTCTTTCATTGTGCCATCTGATTGGAGATCAATAATTTCCATTTGAAACTGATTTAGGAGTGTTTCAACTTTGCTATCAAGTTAACTTTGAAACAGTCTTATTTCGTCTGTTCTTTTTCATCTAGATAAGAAAATTATTCCTGAAATTGCTTTTGCAAGTCAGAAAAGAAATGTATTTTAATGCAAATGAAGAAGGAAATTCTGCTTCATGTTCTTCATAACATTTTTTACAACATAGGAAATGAAGCTAGTTATGAACTTTCACATGTCCTTCAAGTAGCACCAGTTAAACCCTAAATGCCTTGACATGCACAAATAAGTCAAAGATCAAATTTGTTTCCACTTGCAACTTCAGATTTAATTGAGCCATATGGCAATCAAGTCTTCAAAGAATGTCAGTTTCCAAAGCCAGTCAGTGTTTGAAAAAAGGGGTTGAGGCTGATTCTTCTCTGTGAGAAATGAATTAATTTCTTTTCTGAGTTGAAAGAATCAGAACGAGCCATCGAACTGCAATAATGCAAGTCAAGGAGCTCAGAATCCATTTCTTTAAGAAACATGTCTTCAATAAAATGACATCTGAGACTCAAAATAGGGGTTTACGATAACGATAACACTCTAGCTTTGTCTCATGGGTGAAGCATACATACAGACAGAAACTGAACATATCAGCTGTACTGCGTGGTTAAGAAATAATGAAGGAAAGCAATTAATTCAATTTTTCATTGTGGCTGGCTGTAGTTAGTGGATCGCTGATCTAGAGCAATACTACTCAAATGGTGGTCTGTGGACCATCAGACGCTTGTCTGTGGTGAACAACCAATAACATTTCAGCATGATATTTGAATATTTTATAAATAAAAGTACAAGTACAACCAAATACTTTTAAAAATAGCCTACTAGTTTTACATTTTCTTCAAGTCAGTCTCAGAGGTGATATTGACCAAAAAATATGGCAAATGTGTCCAGAATTCTACATTTATGTTTTGTATTTCTAGGAATATTCTGTAAATCTTGTCATGTTTATATTCATGACAATGAGGGAAAATAGCAGACAGTTTAACATGATGGTGTGAAAGTAAGTTAAACAGAAATGATATAGCACTAGATACTAGATACATTAGAAAGTTGTGGAGATAAATAATTGTCTTAGAAAGATGAAGTAAACTTCCCAAAGGGTTCATGAAGGACAATGTCTTCAACACATTCTGTGACGTAGACCAGCCAAAGCTGTCCAGAAACTGGTTTGCCAACCTCCTTTCTATCAAGGATGACCTGCAAACTTAGCACTTAGAATGTGAGAACCATGTAGAAGACAGGAAAAAAAGAGGCAAAAGAAGACCAAAGAATACATGGAGATGAGATCTGGAAGAATACATGGAGATGAGATCTGGAGGCTGATATAAGATAGCAGCTGGAACAAATTAAAAAAAAATAGCACAGGATAAGTCTGCTTGGAAGTGTTTCTTTATGGTCTATGCACCCCAAGGTCATACAAGTAGAGCAGAAGATATAAGAAGTTGACATGGCACATAATGAGAACCAGAGATGTGTATTTCACAATTTTCTCCAGGTATCTTTTTTAACAATATTGTTAATCTTTTTCTTTCAGGCACGAGCCCCTTCAGGAGCCCATCACTTCCTAATCAACCCATTTGGACTTTTGTACAGTGAAATCACTGCCTCAACCCTATTAAAGGTTGACCTCAAGGGAAACATTGTGGAAAAAGGGACCTCACATTTTGGTGCCAATGTAGCAGGATTTATTCTCCATTCTGCAATTCATGAGGCTTTCTCGGACATTCACTGTGTAATACATTTACACAGTCCAGCTGCAGTTGCAGTGAGTATAAAGTGTACTAACAGAAATGGTGTTATGGGCACTTAAGTTTATACTTTTCTTCAAATTTCTCTCATAATAATCCACGAGGAACACTGGTGATAGACTGATAGAGTACATAACCTTAGGCAAAGAATGGAGCAATGGGAGAGCAGAGCACGAGGTGAATCAGCTGATAACAAAGAACACGGAGGAGAGTGATGCCGTCATATACACCGACTGATCAGTGCTACGCAGTGGGACATCAGGCTGGGGTTTCTCGGCTAGAGTGAGAGGACAAGTTGTTGTTGAGTGCAGTAGGGCATACATGCCAACAACCTCCAGAATGAGAATGGAGACGGAAGCAGTGACCTCAACACTGATGTAGATATCTGAGACTTCTGTAACAAGGGTAGTCATCATGACAGATGCGCAAGCCATACTTCAGAAGGTACAGAAGGGATGGCTTAGGTACCAGTGGATAGCAGTTGTTTAGGCCTCAAACCTCTAGGGGTTGACATGGATCTACTGTCCTGCTCATGCTGGGGTTCAGGGCAATGAAAGAGCTGACATCATGGCTTCACAAGCTCCCATCATGGGCACATAGAAGTGACATTTTGAAATCAATCAATGAGAACTAGATGAGGACACCACAATAGATGAAGCAGCAATCCACAGACTGCAAAGTTTTGACATTAAACGGGATTCGAGTGGAGTATGGAGCATGAGAGTACAGAGCAGGAGAGCGTACAACCAGCAAGCTACAGGGACCATCAGCATCCATACCTTACACCATTTGATGAGAGAGACTGAGGATCTATGGGTATGCCCGGAGTGTAGTGACGTTCTTAAAAACAGAAACAGAGGGACAAAATGATTACTGCATTCTATTTTGCAAGTCATAAATGGAGGTTTGTGCATGAGCTCAACAACTTCATCACGTAAAATAAGTGTTGTAGAAACAACCACTGCATGAGGACGTAATTGTTTTATGAATACTTCTTGCAAGTAAGCCAATTCTGTTGGTGTTCCCTTGCTTCTCTGTGAGCATAAAAGGAAAGATCTTTTTAATAACTATGTTTAGTTATTAACTTTAGACTGGCCTGTGATAACATTTTTTTATAACCAGCTCCATTCTTTCCTTTTTTCTAGATTTCTAAACAAAACTATCAATATTGATCCTACTTTAACAATAATTTCGGTAGCGTCTTTATCTTGTCTTAAGCTTGACCAACATACAATATTTATTTGTTACTACTTTGATGACTTCTTTTCAAAACCAATTTCACTAAAAATATGTTATTTCTCTTTAATGTTTGTAATTCAATGCTCAATATCTGAGCTTCAGCCTATGTAAATAATTATAGATAATACCTACTTTACAATCTTGTTTGTAAGGGGCAGATAGGGAAGTATGGAGATTGGCACAAACATACCACCATTATCTTCTGTATAGTTTACACAATTGCTGGCATTCCGCCACCAGACATTAGAAGATGCATTTTATCCAAGGTTGAAAAGAAAAAGTAGGCTTGCCATTGGAGGCATTCTCCTTTTGGATATGAACTAGAAAGAGAATGACTGAAATCAAGAAAAAGCTTCCTGCAGACTGTACATTTCTCGGAACAGAGCTGTGCGAGAAACCACACCAAAAAGTGGTGTCAAAAGTGTAGTGAAGAATGGAGGGAAGTTAAAGAAGAGCTTGCTACTGGACATGATATGTCATACACTATGTGGAGAGCTCTAAACAGATTAAGAATAGAATATGCAAGCCACTTATGGGCCACCAAAGATCCAACATACCAGCCCAGTGGTTCTTGAATACAGGAACTCTGCTCAATAGAAAATCTAATTATGACAAATGAAGGAGCATCCTTGGTGGCATGTTTCTGGTTTAAAACTCTTGATACAGAACGAAAACACCTCCATTATAGTTGATGGTCACAGACTTAGTAATGCTATGATAATGTTCTCAATGGACCTGTGAATCCAAAGGAACCATAAGCATGTATTGGGATAACTTTTTATGATTCTGAAGACTTCAAAGTTCTTATTCCTTTATGCTTCTGTCATCAAATATATTATATCTAAAGGAAGTAGAAGTTCAATATGGACTCTTTTTGTAACATTTCTCTGTAAGTAACAATGTGGGTGACATGGGGATGTTCAGTTTGACATTCACCTATTTTCAATTATGTGACCTGTCACTTACCATACTACATGGTGTCTCAAATGACATTCTACAGAAACCTAGAATTCTAAGTTCTGCAAGAGGTTGAGAGGGGTTTTAGAAGAGATCGTCATTTACAACCAAAAAAATAATAAACTATACTCGCCAGACTATACAGCGCTTACAGCGGTAGGCAATGACAACACAGCCCCCATTTGTCAGTATGCAGAATGCATTATTTTTTAATATTGCGTTGGTCTATTGTTTTAGTAACATTACTATTCAAAATTACTATTCATACCAAAACAGAATAGCAATGGGGAAGAGCTGATAAATCTATGTCTTCAACAGGAGCTGATTATACACTTTTTTCCAATATCAGAAAAGCCATATACAAACATGGTATCGATGTAATGATACAGCCATATCTTCCCAAATAGACTACATACTAGTCAGAGGGAGACAAAGACCAGAAATTGCAGACTCAAGAGTGTTTCCTGACATCATTATGGACAATGATCATTGTCCTGTTGTACTAACTCAAATACCTACTTTCCAAAGCGAAAAGAAGTTGCAAAGACAGATATACGTCACAAATATGGCAAAACTTGAGAAGGAAGACATCTGCAAAGATATACAAAGTGAAATGAAAGAGAAATACAAGGGTTTGCCAGTAACAACTGGCAATGTAATGAATGAGTGGCAGTGATTCAAATCAGCACGGAGGAACACAGTGAACACAAAATGCGGTAGAAAGAAACTTAGACAATTCCAAAAGAAAAGAACAGCATGGCGGAATCAACAGGTACAGGAAGCATTACAAGCTAAGAAAAAATTATACAAGAACTGGTTGAAATCGAAGTCACAAGAAGATTACACAATCCACAGACTCGCAAGAATGCTTTCGAAAACCGTAGTCAAGAACTCCAAAGCAGACGCATGGAATAAATACGGCAAACAATATGCGCTCATGTGTCGCAAGAATCTGAGAGATTTCTTTAAAAGTGTTAAGGTCAATGATAAGCAATAAACATGGGGCGCCAATTTTCGATCCAGAAAAAAAGAAGGCACAATGGAGAGAGTATTTCCTTGCTGACCTTTCATTTCCTTGTATTTTGTTGTTTTGTTTTTCTTTTGAGTTCGTCTTATTTCTCTAATCCCCAAGGCGGTTTGCTTGCACTGTGGTTTTTATTTTGCGCCTGTTGGCCTATGCATCCAACTTCAGCATGTCCTAGTTGTATGCCAGGTACCCATTTATAGCTGAGTCGACTGGAGCGTGAAGGTTATGGAGGTTGAACTCTGTATCTTGCCGAGAAAAGCAAGTTCTGTACCACTAGACTAATCAGAGAAATTAGTGGGTATTTTTCTCAACTATCTTTTCAAGTCAACAGTTGAAAACAATACTTCATTTTCTGCTTTTTTTTGTAATATTTACAACATTTTAATATTTCAGGTTTCGGCTATGAAGTGTGGTCTGCTACCACTGAGCCAAGAGGCACTTAATTGTGGTGCTGTCAGTTACCATGATTACAATGGGATTTTAATTGATGAAAAAGAAAAAAAGTTACTAGTGAAGGACTTAGGGGATACTAATAAGGTTAGTCTGGAAGAAGTTGCAGATTAAAATCTTTCTATGACTTTATTCCTTAGGAACTTCTTGAGCATGTTCATGCTTGAACTCAGTCTCATTCTTAACAGAATCAATTGTTCTTAAATGTTAGTAATATTCTTTGTTCCCCTTTTGAATTCCTATGGTCCTTTACATGAGAGAAGAGAAAAGGATCACTGCACTTCAATGGATGTTGTGACGGCAACTAAAGAGAGTTGTGCATGGGACTAGCAAGTTCATCATGCAAAATACATTATTACACAGACCTTGAATGCAAAAGTGGGATCAAGATGCTGAGCAGCACATGAGCTGCAGTGGTCAGCGACCCATAGCTGACTGCTAGCGTCAGGGCCAGCGAACCATAGCTGCCAAGACCCTTCTACACCTCCACGCGATGATCCTGGATAACAGGCTGCAGCAGGGCAGACTGGCTAAGGAGAAGGGATCAAAGAGGGATGCTAACCCAGTTCTCAAAAAATGCTTGCTGAAGTCGGATGTGTTGGACCAAAAGGTGCAAATATCGCAGCCAAGCTGTAAACTATGACACAATGCATTCCGTTCTCTGGACTACATTCTGCTACTTAAGCCCTTTCAAGGTTTGGTAGTGGGAGATTGAGAACGAACGAAGAAGAAGAAGAAGAAGAAGAAGAATGCAAAAGTCACACAAATTGTTTTGATGCAGACTTCCTGTAAGACGCCATCTATAGAGTGGTCCTACACTCTATAAGGAACAAAATGGAAAAAAATCAATATTACCCTCTTTGGCTACCATTGGTTTTAATTAACCTGCAAGAGACAAAGACTATTTTAATATTACAAATAATTATTGTGATGGTTCAGAATGTTTCTTATACTTAGCAAAACTGCTGTATTAATATATGCATAGCTTTTATTTATAATTGTTACCTAGCTTTATTTTTTTTTAAAAACTTACTGCATGACATGAAATTCAAATTGTTTCAATTGGACACAGCACTGAGTTGAGACTTGTATATAACTCTATATAGTGAAATATGAGGGGGCTTCAGATGAAAACATTAAATATATTTTTGGAGGTAAATTTTATTTAGAAAAAGTGAAACACAGCTGTATCATTTTTCAACGTAGTCATGATTCCGTTTGATATATCCCTCAGTGCCTCCTATTAAGTGCATAAAATCTGCAAAAAAAAAATCTCTTGGTCGCATGTCTAACCACTCGTGCACTTGGAGCTAGGTTTAGTGAGTACGGCGGATGTGATAGATGCTGAAAATGGAGGTCCTCAATGGTTGCATTATAATTTTGTGTGCTGAACCTTGACTGATGTCCAGATGTGTGACAATTTAATTCACAGTCAATTGGCAATTTTCCTTTACGAGGCGATCAACAGCTATAATAGACTCTGAGGTCACTACTCGGTGTGCCGGTCCAGATTGTGAATAGTCTGTCATGCCGTTTTGGAACTTCCTACTCCACTCATACACTTGCTGGAGTGAAAGGCATGCATCACTGTCCTGAACTTTTATTTGCCAATGACTAGGTTTCACCCCTTTGCTGCTCAAAAATAAGATAGAATCCTGCTCATCTATGATGCATGTCAATAGTGGGGTGGTCATCTTTTAACTGCAATTATGACATGTTGTCTGTCTGCACCATGATGTCACATGCAGGACACCCTTGAAATCCTTAGCAACCATATTAGCAAGTTGCAATACAAAGGCATAGTTTTTCTAATTTCTATCCAACTTTTAAGGATTTCATGTAAACCCACCTCGTATTTAATATCCCATGTTACGTATAATTAAAAAAACATCTCTAATTTATATGATGTATTGAGGAGACGGCATGGCCTAGTGGTTAAGTGGCACGGCTCACAATCCGAAGGTGCTAGGTTCGATCCCCTTCATAACACCGGCCGTTACCCCGGGGAAGCAAACCTTTAGAAAATGCAGGATGAAGCAGACCCTTACATAAAATGCATGCTGAAGTCGGATGCACTGGGCCGACAGGCACAAAATAAAATCCACCCTTGGGGATTAGTGAAATAAGGCGAACGCCCCAAAAAAAAAATAATTATGTATTGTATAGAACTAAACAAAGTTTTAATTAATCAAGTTTTTCTGAAGCGGACGTCCACAAGGAGGTAGGGATGGTAGTTGTTGCTGAAAATGTAGGAGGGGATAATTTTGTGGATTTATATTATGAATAGCACCTAAGAGCATCTCCATCTTTTCAGTGATAGTAACCGATTTGATATTGTTTGTGCTTGAAGCTACTCATATGCTGAGTTCGTTACTCTTGATGGTAGCAGCCAACAATGGCTTTTCTCATGTTCTGATGTATACAAAAGGCGGACCTTGGTAGTCTGGTTGTAGTGCAATACAGGGATATTCTCAATAGACTCACTACCATGGGGAACACAGTGTCGATCCCCACCTAGTTGGTCAGGTTGCTGTAATACACTCAGTTTTCAGAAGCACAGAGAGGATGAATCTTTCACCTTCTTTTTCATGCGCTTTCAGATGCCAACTTAAATATATCTAAAGAAAGCAGTGGTTAGTCCAAGACCATTGGTATCTCCATACAGCCTGACCAAGAAAGGTATTGGTGATTGCCATATATGCTTTCATTGTTTCTCATATGCCAAAAACAAGTAGCATTTGGTTGTCCCCTTTAAAACAGGTTTCCAGCACTCTCACGGCCTGGTGTGACTTCACAAGATGAGCACCTCACTGCTTACTCTTCATTCATGACATCCTTAAAAATAAAATAAATTATGTTGCACTGTTTTGTTAGGCTTGTGACCATGTACATCCTATATCAATAGGTGCTTCTGTCAGGTTTGCCTGCCTTATCCCTTGACTGTCCCAAGTCTGCCTGTAGGACACCAGGTTTGTGTCTCCACTTGGTCTGGTCTCTACCCTTTGATCTGTCCTGCTTGGAAGGCCCTGCTGATAACTATGCTACCGCAGGCATAGCTATTAATGTCATGGGGACAGACATACTTCTCTACCTTGACAAGGTGGAGAAATAAGAGAGGATGTATATTTCACCTGACATTGTCTTTATTCTTGACTCCTGACTTATATATTCTTACTGTACATTCAGATTTTGATTCTTCGAAACCATGGTATAGCTGCCTGTGGTGAGACAATAGAGGAAGCATTCTACCTTACATTTAACTTGATGGCAGCTTGTGAGGCCCAGGTATGTACATGTGTTGAAAGAAATTAGAGCTGTGAGTGTACACCAAATGTCAATAATAATTAATCTTCTGAAAAAGTGATTGAATCAATAATCTATAGCAACAACTAGTCCCAATGCTAGATTGAGTGTTAGTTATTGATATGTAAACATCATATGAAGTTAGTAACAAATGCATAATGCATTCCAAGAAAAGAAATGATAACTATCAAACATATATCTAATATGATTTGATAATAATATATATATCTGTAGTATAATTTTTTGATAACAACATTTCTATAATATCAGGATTTGATAATAACATATCTATAGTATTGTGATTCGGAAATAACGTAAACAAATATGGCACAGTTACTGGACTGAAACAGAATGAGACCACAATACTTTCTTCGTGGACAAAGAGCAGCAGAATTTAAAATCTAATTACTTAATTAACTTATGTGTGTACAAATAACAAAGCCTTGGCACATTATTCATATCTGGGGGCTTTTTACGGCGTCACCTAGCGGTTAAGTGACACGGCTTACAATCCGAAAGTGCTGGGTTCGATCCCCATCACAGCACCGGCCGTTACCCCGGGGAAGCAAACCCTTAGAAAATGCAGGAGGAAGCAGACCCTTACATAAAATGCATGCTGAAGTCGGATGCACTGGGCCGACAGGCGCAAAATAAAATCCACAGTGCAACGCACACCGCCTTGGGGATTAGAGAAATAAGGCGAACGAAAAAAAATATAATAATCTGGAGGCAACCATATGTTAGAAAGAGTTAATGAACATAGTGACAATCATCTAGTTTAGGAATTTCTTCTTTCTGCACTAAAATGTGCATGTCTTTGATTGTATATGCTTTTTTCCTTTGTCTGTGTGAATGAGAGAGAGAATTCCTGTGTGTCTCTCTCTTTCTATGTAAATAACATCTACTTCTGTCCATCCGTCCATCCACCCATCTATTCATCTATCTATTCTTGGAATGCTGGTACTCAGTCAAACAGGCAGGTGGCAGTGCATGAGCTGCAGCGGTCAGTGACCCATAGCTGACTGCCAGTGTCAAGGCCAGCGAACCAGAGCTGCCAAGACCCTTCTACACCTCCTAGCGGTGATCCTGGATAACAGGCTGCAATAGGGCAGACTGGCTAAGGAGAAGGGATCAAAGAGGGAATGCTAACTGGATACTCAAAAAATGCTTGCTGAAGTCAGATGTGTTGGACCGAAAGGTGCAAATATCGCAGTCAAGCTATAAACTACGACACAACGCATTCCGTCCTCTGGACTACATTCTGCTACTTAGGCCCATGTTACGGTTTGGTAGCGAGAGATTGAGAACGAACAATGCCAAGCCAAACAGGTAGGTTATGCCTTCTGCCAGATAACTGAAAGCTTTTCATGTTCTTTATTTTGTTCTGTTTACTTCCTGCAACTTACTAGGCCTGCGGAAGGTAGATTGCGCATTGGGAGACAGACGGAGTACATCCACAGAACTGTACATGGGTACCTGGCTTTCAGTAAGGGAAGCTTGCCATGTCGTAAGATGTAACTAAGGAGAATTGAGGAAGAGGTTGGTTGCTCCCTCCTTCTGTAAAAATTATAAGCCACGGGAAAAAGAAAAGACCTGTACATACCATAGTAGAAGAGAACTGACAAAGTCAAGTCAAACTCCGAACTGTAATATTCAATTTGAATGTGTATGAATATTATTGTTGCAATCTGATCTGTTAATGTACATTTTTGTAACATATTACCAGAAAAACACTGAGCTTAATGACTTAAGAGCAGCACTCTGCAAACTGTGCCAGCAGTCCGCACCAAAAAGGGTAGTGGTACAGTGGGTACCATCACACTGCAACATCCAAGGCAACGAGGAGGCAGACAGACTGGCAAAAGAAGGTGCAAGCCTACCACAAACAGATACTAGTATGACGTACGAAGAGTCAAAACGGCTTATCAAAGCCAGATACATGACCAAATGGGAAACCGAACATACTGGTTACACCAAAAACGATGCCTATTACCAGTTGAACCGAAGAGAGCAGGTCGTTGTCTTCAGACTTCGCACTGGCCACAATAGACTGAGGTACCACCTATTCAACAAATTGAAGATAGGGTGTACCGACGAATGCCCGTGCGGTACTGGTAAAATGACAGCTGAACATCTGCTGCAGAACTGCCCGACATACGAGGATCAGAGAGAGCAGATGTGGCCATTACCAGTGGAACTGCAAGACAAGCTCTATGGCAGTGTCGACAGCCTCAGGATGACCGCCGCTTTTTTCGAAAAAATAATGGTTACTGTCTGACTGCGTACGCAGAAGAAGAAGTAACATATTACTATATGGCTATAAGAAACAAACAATTAATGTAGTGAAATATTATATGACTCTAATTATGTTTTTCAAACTGCAGGTCAAGGCTGTAGCACTAGGCCTGGATAACATTGTGTTTCCTAATAAGGAAATAAGACATCAAGCCAACCAAGTGGCTAAACGAGGAGCCGGAAGGGTGGACAAAACTAATAAAACTGGAGAAGTAGAGTTTGAGGCTATGATGAGGGCTCTTGACAACTTAGTAAGTTTTTTAATTACTCTATTCTTTTTAATATAGTACATTGTTTACACAAACATACAAGGATCATATTAAAAACGGCAGATTCTTTGATCTGTTCTAGGCAACATGGTTGGGAATTCTCCCTCATAACTGATAATAAAATCAAACAAAGCAAGAGAGTTTGAATTTCAGAGTCACTGATTGGGTGGTTTAGTAGCTCAGTGCTAGTTGGTGTAATAGGGTGTGTGTTGTATCTCATTCTCATTGTTCCCCAAACTTGATGTCTTTCGAGTTTGAGCTGCAAGATCCCCAGCAACATTTGCTGATCTGGGACTGTGTCTGCACATCACTTTACTTTAATTAACATTTTGTGCTGTACTTCTGACACTGATATGCTCAACCTGATTTTCCGTTATGTGGTCTGGTGATTATCATGTTACCTTACATACATTCTTGTGTGGAAATATGTTTTCTCCAATTATCACTTTGGTTCTGTTCTTTGTCTTCCCATAATCTGTTCATAAAATAAGTTGTCTGCTTAGCATTGGAAGTTCCCCATCAGTAATATGAGAATTTATTTTTCCATGTGTCAACGACCTCTTGCGAGCTTGTTATCAAATAAAATTATTTCCTCATCTTTGGCCTCATTCGTTGATTGGTTGGGCACTGAATTATGTTCATATTAATGTTTTTGTATTTGGTCCTAAAGTTAGCACTCATAATTTTATGGTTAATAGCCTTCTACTTTATTGGCATCAGTTACCTAGTTTCAAGAGTAAATAATCACTTCCCCAGTTGTCAGTTTCATTTTTTCTGATTGTATCCAACTAGTTCTAGTACCAGCAGCTTGTAATTCCTTATCTATTTAGTTATCTGTGCTGTTTTTCCTGCCTGGTATAATGTTATAACATTCAATTTTGATTTTATTCTTGATAGAAGTGAAGTCTTTGTGACTTTCAATCCATTGCATTTTTCTTCTCTTTTCTTGAGATCCTTTTGGGCGGTTTCTAGTCTAAACTATTATACTCTAAGTGAGTTGTGTGTTTTTAGTTTATTCTACTGCCCCCCTCCCCCAATGTCCTATATAGCCTGGATGACCCTTCTTGGTGCTTTTGTTCCCATGAACTTAGCACCTGGGGTAATTGAGACATGCAAGCTCCCTCAACACTCCAAGAAGCATGTTTGTTTTTATATAAGCGATTTCTCTGTTCTTAAATTCATTGCCTGAGTTTAACATCCATAAATGAATATTTATCCTACCTAACACTAATGACGACAAGCTGAATAAAAAGAAATGCAAGTGAAATTCTGTTAAAATTCATATTTGTTTCCTCAGGGATACAGAACTGGTTATAACTACAAGATTCTGCCTATGGTTAAGTCTGGACATTTGGACCAATAAGCAGAAGAAGAAGGACCAATAAGCAATCATTAGCATGATTAACGCACTTTGTTTATGCCAAATTATTGTTTTTTTGTTGAATATACCAAAAATATTTTTGACATACTGATATTATTGTGACAAAACTGGTTTTTGACAAAATGATTTTAATTTAAATGGGATCACAATTTGATTTGTTAATTATTTTTAATACCTTTGAATGTTTTTGTGACAGATTGGTGTTATACATCCTTGAATGTTTTTTCCTTGTTTGTTTAAAAAAATGTATCCATTTGCCATGCATGAGAGGTTGATCACGAGGAATTTGTCTGTCATATATGTCTATAAATGTTATTGTGGCCTTTAATCTGTCATTTATGATGTCTTTTAATATTTTTGGGACAAGTTGATTTGTCACATTTATAGGTGTCAATGAACGAGGTTCTGATCTATTCTGTTGTCATTATTGTGATAAATTCATTTGCCATTTATCATGTCTTTGTTTTAATACATTTATCTGTCACATTAGTCTCTAAACATTGTTACTTATTTTGTGATGTTTGTGAATGACATCTTTGATGGTTGAGGCATGTTTACTGCATAGTGATGACAGGCTGACAAAGGATATCCTCTATGGACAGCTGGTCATTGGAGTTAGATAAATTGTCAGTTCCACACTGTGATTCAAGGACGTATACAAGAGGGACAGGAAGTCATGCGACATCCCATCTGAGGGCTGGGAATCAATTGCTTAGGATTGAGCTGTTTGGAGACAGTCAGTTGGAGGGGGCATAGTGGCTGTCGACGCTCATAGAGGCCTTCTGGTTGCAGAGAAGAGAAAGACTAAAGAGATCTAGGAACACACCAGCAAGCCAGCCTCCTCAGAATGGTTGTACAATCTGTGGCAGGGACTGTTATTTGTGGATCAGCTTTTACAGTCATAGCAGACAGTGTCGAAATACAGGAGACAAGAGCTGGACAAAGCTTACAGAGCACCACGCGCATGGTCTATAGAGACGCCTATGATGACGATGAATGTTTTTGTAACAAATTAGTTGTTGGATATTCTTATTAATGTTTTTTAATGTTGTAATAAGAAATTCATTTATCGTGCATGTTGTCTTTGATGTGGTAAATGGATCTTTCATATATATTTAAATATTGCTGCATTTATATGTGAGCTTAACAGAAATTGTATTATCTTTCTTGACGAGTGCTTTAATTGCAAAGGCATTCTGTAAAACATGTACATATAAATGACAATGTTTGTAGATTACTTACTTGACTAAAACTAACTCAATGGACACATAACAAACTTCAAAATCATAACAAATGTCCATTAAAATATATATATATATATATATATATATATATATATATATATATATATATATATATATATATATATATATATATTTCAATACTGTCAAAGGTTTTTCTTAGTCTACAAGCCCCAAGAGTATTTAGATTTTCCATCAATGGTTGATCTTATAGTGGTGGTCCTTGGTTGAGTAGGCTTTCCTAAAAAATGTCTGACTTTCATGATTGATTCTCACCAACTTGTTTCTCTACTCTGTTCACAATCGCTTTTGTGAAAAGATTATGCATGGATAATGGCAAACAAATTGGATAATGGTTGGCCAGTTTTTTGGTGACCCCTTTTTTTGTGAATCAAAATTGTTTCTGAAGTTTTCCATTGGTCAGTGATTTTACTTTCACTAACGCAAATGTTGAATAGTTTAGCTGTCGTACTAGTATTTCCCGTCCTTTCTGAATTACTTGTGTATTGATTCATTTCAGTACTGGAACTTTTCTTGATTTTGAATGTTTGATCACATTCGCTGTCTCATCAATTTACTGCAAGTAGTGAATGTTTGAAAAAACCAAGGTATTAAAGAAAAGTATGCTTAGCTGATAGAAGGAATAAACAAGGGTTGCTCAACTGAGATTACCTTATCTTTCTGGCCAATTAATATATCAAGGCATGAGTTGTAGTTGACTTAATAAAGAAATATATAAAAACAAAAGGAAATATTTAACACTTTTTGTCTATGAGAAAAGCTGCAGTTAAGAAATTTTGTATATATTTTTATTTGGTTTACCAATCATAAAGAAAAATTAAAATAAAATGTCATTCTATATACAATTTTGGACATTACAGGGTACTTTCATAATTTATTTCAACCTGTCAACATTTTAAAGGTAACCTAATTTTTTTTTTGGTTAAACATTTTCTTCAAAGTTTGGCCATACACCATTTTTATGTAAATGTTTTTTTACCAATACATTTTCTTATTTCAAAATATTTAACATTCTTTTTCCAAAGTCTTAACCAAAGCATTTTTTTTATAGTTCATCAATGAAGGTCTCCTAATGCCATCAGTGACAATTGGTATGGTTTATCCACAATCTGTCTAGGTTTTTCTCACTTTTAGTTCTGTATGCCTGTAAACGTTTTCTAAATACAGGTGTATTTTTCCTAATTAATAAAATTAAAAATGGTTCATTGAACTAGCTACATTGCACCTGGGCACCACCATGTAGGCTCTGTTCTTTTCATTGCTGAAAGTGCAGACGACAGAGCACGAACTCCGTAGCTTCTATGGCGGCTCCAAAATTATCAGCTGACTATGCCATGTACACACTTACAGCTGGGCCGAATGTGACATACCATGAAAAGACCCACGGCATGGAAAGTCACAGATAACTTAGCGCAGCATGATTTGAACCTGGTATGTTGGGTTTGCGATCCAAGCTCCCATTTCTTTCTCACATTACTTCCCTTTAGTAATTATGAAACAAAGTAATTCAAAATTAACAGCAACAGTATATATACATACATGCACGCACACACACACACATACATACCTCATTATTGGTTTACCTATCTTTCCAAGAAACTCGTCCAAGTCTTCTGAATACCAACATTTCAAAGGCTTCAATACTCTTCTCCATTTTTTTTGTTAGGGTCCAGGTTTCTACTCCATACAATAAAACAGAATTCACATAGCATTTTATGATTCCCATTTTTAAGATCTCTAAGTGTATCTCTCATGCTATTAAATTTTTTTTGGCCATTGCAATTTTTTTAATGATCCACCTTTCACATTTGCTATCAGTTGAAATGGGTTGGACAATTTATACATAGCTTGACACTTGATCAAGAATTTCTACACTTACGTGGATGAAAGCTTTTGGACTCTTTCTTTTTGGTGAACACCATAACTTTAGTCTTTTTGATGTTGAGGTAGTGTAGGAGTAACTAATTGAGGTGATATTTTGATAGATGATGTTTAGCTATCGAAAACAGGTACACAATTTGTTTCTTTCTTGATCAAATTTCACATTTGATAAAATCAAATCTTAATTTCTTGTTTAAAAAGAAATATTGTATATTTTATATTTGAAGAAAGGAGAAAAACAATTTTCAAAGATTTTTATCTAACATGAATCAAAAGTAGACAAGCTCAGTACATTGAACATTTACCAAAATGAGTGTCTAGAAAACTTTTTGACAACAGGAAAGGTTGAAATCAGAAGAGGAAGAGACAAACAGTTGAAAGATTTGGAATGGCTCATGTAAAGTACTGCATTGCTCAAAGAGCTGATATTTGTGGAAAAAGTTGATCATCAACACTATGCAGCATGACACTTAACGTTAAAATTATTTTTTGTCTCGATCTTGATGATCTGTTCCTCAGAGTAGCTGGGGGTTCCAACTTTGTCTCCAGCAGACCTTGTCTTGGGCAATGTAAGTCCAGTGCATGGTAAGCCCTCCTTCAGAGATGTCTTGGATGTTCTGTACAGCTAGGGAGTACCGGTTGTTGTCGCCTTACTCTATCGACCATCATTTCTTTGCAACATGTGACCTGTCATCTATATTTTGCTTTGTCTGCATAGATTACTGCATCATTTACCAAGGAAAATCATTGTATGTTGGAATTGTGGAGCTTTCATATACGTTGGTTCCGGAGGGTAATTCTGACCAAGCATCTCTCAAGGGAGGCCTGGGTCACTCTCAATTTATCCTCCAGTGATTTTGTTAGTATCCATGTCTCAGCACCGTAGCACATAGCACGAGGACAGTGGAATTGAAGAGAGAGGCTTGTAGGTTCTGGTCTTGACAACCGTGTTAATGGACGAGAAGGCTGCGTCTTATCAGTTCAAGTGCCAGGTTATTCTTCATATTGAGTAGGTACCCAAGATAGATGTACTTGTTGACATCCTCTAGTTGCACGCCACCAAGGAAGACTGGATCACAATTCGCGAAACGATTGCGCAACACTTTGATCTTTGAGACATTCATCTCTAGTCCCACTTTTCTGCCCTCTCCATCGAAGAGCTGCATCAAGCTTCTGTGGCTGACTCTGTAATGAACACTATGTCGTCGGCACATTGAAGGTGATTGAGGCTATCAATATGGATGCCAAAGGTGTATCAGTTGCAATTGTCTGATGACTCATTCCAAACATGCGGAGAAAAGATTTGGTGAGATAGGATCCCCCTGGCAGATTCCCTTCTGAACTGTAACCACAATTAGACATTGGAAGAGATGAAATGTGGTACTGTTTTACTGTGTGGTTACTGTGTGGTCTATCCAATCATTGTTTGGAGGCTTCTGTTGTTGTAAATCTGTAAGCCATCTTGTTTCCTGGTAGTCCACTATGTCTAGGGGTAGATTGCAAAGTGACATTAATCCTGTGGGCAGTAATGGTGTTATTGATTGCCCTCCGAACAAAAATATATACTTTTTGTTGTAGACATCTATACATAAGGGATTGGAAATTGTCAAAACATTTGCGCTGGCTCACTGAAAAATTAAACAATGGTTTTAAAGTAGTGCCTGCTTGACTGATCTTGACAGTTATGTTATTGTAAAATCAAAATGTGAAAATATACATGCATTTCTAAATGTTACAATTAATGTTGATAAAAATCTTGTTGACAAACAGTATAGAATATCTTCCAGTGAGAATTGGTTGAGTTTATGTAATAAAATAAAAAAACATTCAATCAAAACATCCTATACAACATACCATTATTCCAGAAAGTTGCTGTTTTAGGAACAGTAATATTCATTTGAAAATAACAGATTTCTTCATATTAATGCCAACATTCAAGAATTCATGTTAATTTTGGTTATTTAGTCACACTTTTAATTAAACAGATATATAAAGGGAGATAACAGAATGTAAATTATTACTCATAGTAATTAAAACAGCAATAATTTCCAATATATGCTTCATTTAGTGGCCGTGCTAGTGCAGTGGTAAGTCCCAAACGATTAAGGTTCAATCCCCAGTTGGTACACGATTTTTTCCAAATGCAAACTGGCTCCTGTGGTTGACCCAGTCACAGAAATTGGGTACCAGAAAAAATCTTGGAAGTAAAGGCGGCCGGCATGACACTGACCACCCACATCACCCATTATGTGTTGCGGGTCACCAAATAATATGGGCCTAACACCATATTTTCCATATGCCACATGGCATGAAACAGGATCTTTCTTTTTTTTATCTGCTTCATTATCATTGTGTCATCTTTGTAAAATTGTTGAACTGTATAGAGTTAAGATTAATATTAATTAACTTATTCTATAAGTAAAATATGATTAATCTGATCAAATCAGATTAATGCATACATTGGTCCTGTCAATATTTCTCTATCCTTGTGAGACAAGGACAATTACAGCTGACCTGCAGCGGAGGATACAGGCCTTGAAGATGAGATGTTTACGAATGCTTCTAAGCGTCATGTTCAAAGATCGAGTTAGAAATGAGGAAATATGAGAAAGAATTACAACAGCAAAAGGATCTTTTGAAGACCTCTTGGCAACTGTCAATAGAAGGAAACTCGCTTGGTACAGTGATATTTCGAGATTAAATGGTTTTGCAAATGCAATCCTACAGAGAAAGGTGCATGGCAGACGGCGAAGAGGTTGTCCTATAAAGAGGGGGGAGGACAACATAAAAGAATGGACCAATCTCCGACCAGAGAAGGCACAGGTAGCGACCGCTGACAGAGAGGGACGGTGTGGGGTTGTGAGGATGTCTCCATATGTGCTGTAATGACCTCACTGGTTACGGGATGACCTGATCTGACCTAATAAGTAAAATGATATTTTTGACATCCAATTCCGCGAAACCCTAATATTCAGCACAAAGTCTCTAGGGGTTCCACGAAAGATCATGGTCGATGAAATTTAAAAAGTAATTCATTAAGAAGGATAAGAACAATCTAACAGCAAACACTCCTTGCCGCCTTTCATGTAGTCTAGTGGCAGCCAGAGACTAAGCAAAAGTAAAACTGTTATGTTGATCTCTATCTTTTACTGCTGTCTGTGCTTGAACATGTCAAGCCGTAAGGGGCTTTCATCATAATCCAAATGTAGAATGTACCACAGGGTATCTGGTGCTAGCTATAGATGAAGAATAGAGAATGTTTTGAAAGTGTATGTGCATATGATAGTGTATGCTACTAAACCCTGAAAAGAATATTGCAAGTGACAGGATGTAGTCTGGAGAACGGAATGTGTTGTGTCATAGTTTACACCTTGACTACGATATTTGCATCTTTCGGTCCGACACATCTGACTTCAGCATGACATTTTTAGATAATGAGTTGGCGTTCCTTCTTCAATCCCTTCTCCTTATCTGGTCTGCCCTGTTGCAGTCTGTTGTCCAAGATCACCATGCGGAGGTGGAAGGGTCTTGTCAGCTCTGGCTCATTGGCCATGATGATAGCAGTCAGCTATGGGTTGCTGAACGCTACAGCTCATGCACTGCTTAGCATATTGATCCCCATTAGAAAGTGAATGTCCATATGAAAATGTATGTGTATATGAAAGTGCATGATTGTATATTCTTACTTTATTGCCCACAATAAATACAAGTCCTATTTTGATTCTTCTGAAAGTGCATGATTGTATATTCTTACTTTATTGCCCACAAAAAATACAAGTCCTATTTTGATTCTTCTGATCCCCATGAAAATTAGTTATTTACTCTTTTGTTCCTTATAATACATTGTGTTTTGTTTCTATAACTTTCTTACTTCTTCTTTTGTGTTAGTCCTGAAAAGGACGTTTGTGATGTTTTGTTTTAGTTTAGAGCCAGGCCGTGATCGATATCTGCGCCTTTTGGCTTGGCCCAACATAATTTGATTCTATCACAGCATTTTTGGGACTGGGTTTTCCTTCCCTCTTTCATCACTAATCTTTTAGCCAGTCTACATGGTTGCAGTCTCTTTCCAGGTCCGCCATTTAGAAGTGGAATAGCGTCTTGGTCAGTTATGGGTAACTGATCCTTATGTAAGCAGCCAGTTATCAGTCGTTGGCCACTGTCAGCTCATTCCAAACTTTCTTTCAAACCTAGAAGGTTATCTCCCATTCATCAGGCTTTTGACTTGTGAGAGTGTTGGGATGTGCTATCCCATGAGCTGTTTTCTATCCTAGATGTGCTATTGGCCACCTCTTATGACACATTTTTAGTGTGCTGGTGGATGTAGTCTTCTGTCACACAGAGACTCCCTCCTAGGAAACCACTAGAGTAGAAATTTCCAGAGAAAATAGTTTAAGCTTCCTGAAAAAGTTGCAGTAAAGCGGTGACTATGTGACATTTAAAACATGTACTTGGCATACTCTTATCATTTTCACCACCTTTTATCTGTCTGCTTTCCATTAGAACATAGTACCCTAACAGATGCTCTCCATCAGTGCCATGGAATTATTCTGCTTTCCATTAGAACATAGTACCCTAACAGATGCTCTCCATCAGTGCCATGGAATTATTCTGCTTTCCATTAGAACATAGTACCCTAACAGATGCTCTCCATCAGTGCCATGGAATTATTCTGCTTTCCATTAGAACATAGTACCCTAACAGATGCTCTCCATCAGTGCCATGGAATTATTCTGCTTTCCATTAGAACATAGTACCCTAACAGATGCTCTCCATCAGTGCCATGGAATTATTCTGCTTTCCATTAGAACATAGTACCCTAACAGATGCTCTCCATCAGTGCCATGGAATTATTCTGCTTTCCATTAGAACATAGTACCCTAACAGATGCTCTCCATCAGTGCCAGGGAATTATTCTGCTTTCCATTAGAACATAGTACCCTAACAGATGCTCTCCATCAGTGCCATGGAATTATTCTGCTTTCCATTAGAACATAGTACCCTAACAGATGCTCTCCATCAGTGCCATGGAATTATGCTAATGGCAACTTGATTGAACTGACTTCCTCTTTGACCATTTGTCACCAGTATTTCTTGGCCTTTCCACTCACCTCTTTTCCTGTCTGTTCTAATCCAGCGCACATCTGGTTATGCATTTTTCTGAAAATGTGTCCTATCCATCCCCATTTTCTCTCCCCAATTTACTCCTGTATTGGTTGTTGGAATGCTCTTTCCCACAGATCCATGGATGCCATTACCTCTGGCCATCTAACTTGAAGTATACAACAAAGGCATATGTTAATGAAAGTCTACAGCCTGGATGTGATACCCTTAGTCTCAGAGCCTTAAAGCAGGACCAACTTTACATTCATGTTAAACAGCATAATCTTCTTCTCCATGGAGAATGCTGCTGAATTCCATTTTGGATGAAGAGAATTGAAATTAAACCTGGCCTTGTTAATCCTGGCATTAACATCTTGGTTTGTTCCATCTTTTAATCAATGTATCTTTAAAAATAGGTAAAATGATGACACGCTTGGTACTTGAAAATAATGTACTCTATAATAATATACACGTAATCTACTCAGCCAAAACACCACCTGGAGGTACAAAAATTGTGTTGCATTAGAAAATGAATCTTGTAATTTGTTAAGAAATATTTAATTTATGTTTGTATGCTCTGAGCTCAAGAGTCAATAAATTAAAATCTATTATGCTCCCTGAGAAGTCTTCATCAATACATGACATGTCATCAAACAGGGACCCTAACTTAATATCTTTATACTGAATTAGAAGACCTGTATACATCCAGTTTCATTTACAATTCCTTCCTCTAAAAGCTATGCGCATCCAATCTATTCTTAAATGCATTAATTGTCATTGCCTACACTATTTCCTGTTGCAATGCATTCCAAGCATTCACCACTCTCTGACTAAAAAAATATTTCCTAATATCTAATCTGAACCTTTCTTTAGTTAATTTGTAGCTATAACCTCTTGTTCTTTTAGGTGGTTGTATTTTGAAAAACGTGTTATAGTCTAATTTATCCTTTCCGTTGATTATCTTATAAACCTGTATTAAGTCACCTCAAATTATTCTCATTTCTAGACACTGTAGGTCGGTTTTTCTGATTCTTTCCTCAGAACTGTAATTCTGAAATCCGACTCAGTTTTGTCACTCTTCTTTGTATCCTTTCCAACATGTTTATATCTCCTCTACGATAAGGACCCCACACCTGTATATATCTGTTAAAGTTTTTGTTGCTTAAAGTGTCTATAGACTGGAGCCAACCCCATGCCCATCCGTCCTTAGTTGCCTCTTACGTAGTGCCTGATAGGTTGTAAAGAGTGAATAGAACAAGAGAAAGGGTAATGGGACAAACAAATAACGTAAGCTTCATTTCAAATTAATCCAGATTATATATCAAATAGTCAGTGTTTATTGTGTCATCCCTTTTGCTGTCTCTTGTTTACATGTCTTCCTGATGTTTAAGGAGCTCGGAGTTACCGCTGTAGTTTGACCCTTGCTGGCAGTCTATGCCACAGCACTTCATATGCTTAAACAGTGATAGCTTCTGTAGCAGTTTATTATACATGATGATGATGATAATCTAATGTACAGCACATTTCGGCTACAATTTATGTAATGCTTGGTGGTGTGAGTTGGTCCTAGGTTCTGTTATCTAGTAGAGGGCAGCATGGAATCATTACTATGTACCAGAAATCATTCTTTATTCATGAGTTAACATAATTTCTTTGAAAATAATAGTGCATTGAAAGATAATAGTGTCTTAGAAAATAATCATTTTTTTGAATATAATCTGTTATTGGACTATAATCTTTAATTTTAATATGAACTCTAGAAATTACAAAGTACTGAAGTTTAGATATAAAGTCCTTTGGGCAAGGCATTGCCTTTCCAATCAGATATCTAGTCTTATTGGTTTTATGAGGGCACTAGAAGTTTAGTGTCCGGCTTTCCCCAAGACTTCATAATTTGTTTAATACACACAATTTGGTAGTGACTTCAAGTTATGAAATGTTCACTTAACACGGAAAACTCTTTCTTCTTCTTCTTCTTCTTCTTCTTCTTTGTACGCTGTCAGACGTCAACCTGTATTTTTTCGATAAAAGCAGCGGTTATTCTGAGGCTGTCGACACTGCCATAGAGCTTGTCTAGTGTTGCCACTGGTGATGGCCACATCTGCTTTATCTGATCCTCGTATGTCAGGCAATTTTCCAGCAAATGTTCAGCGGTCATTTTCCCGGTACCACACGAGCATTCGTCAGTGCCACCTATCTTCAATTTATTGAATAGGTGGTAGCTCAGTCTATTGTGGCCTGTGCGAAGTCTGAAGACCACGACCTGCTCTCTTCTGTTCTACTGGTAATAGGCATCGTTTTTTCTGTAGCCAGTATGTTCTGTTTCCCATTTGGTCATGTATCTAGCTCTAATTAGCCTTTTTGACTCTTCGTAGGTCACACTAGGATCTGGTTGTGGTAGTCTTGCCCCTTCTTTTGCCAGTCTGTCTGCCTCCTCGTTGCCTTGGATGTTACAGTGGGATGGAACCCACTCTTTTTGGTGCGGACTGCTGGCATAGTTGACAGAGTACTGCTCTTAAATCATTAAAGGAAAACTCTTTCAAAACAACACTGCACCCAAGTACCTTGAGCAGCCAGACTAAACGAAAAACAAACAAACATCATTCTAGTGCTGTAAAGGGTCTGAGGACTGACCTGCCTGATCTTGGTCCTGGATGATTTTGAGCAGCCATGCTAAAAATAGAACTGCCCTCCGCTAATATATTGATCATTTCCAAACATGGATTGGTCCTGGGGCTTGAATGGCCATGCATGCTGACGGCATACCAAAAACATTATAAAGCAAACATTTAGTAAATATTAATTAACTTGGGAGTAGAACAACTCAAGAGCTATGAATAGTTGCGTTGATTTAGGAATTCCAGACAGAAAGAGCTGTGCAAATTTCGCGTCACTAGAACTCACTGTTCCAGAGTTTTTTGCAAGATGGACAGACACATGTATTTTCTTGTTTTGTTTTACAGATGTTTACCATCTAGATCGTGTTGCAGGAGGCCTGAATTAGCTTTGACAAAGGTTGATTTGTTTTTGACTATACTTGTAAATCGTTTCATTATTTTTCACTTAGACCCGCTAACAATTGTTCATACATTTTATTATTATTTTTATTAATCATGAAGCCAGCAGCTCTCTGATCTCATTTAGGTCATTCATGGATTTTTTGGTCTTGTCAAAGGTATGACTGACAATAGATGAACACGGCGAAAACATTTTAGAGGCCTTATGATTAGACGTACACTGGGCTGCCCACCTATGAGGTGGTCGAATGGTTTGATGCGAGATCTAGGTCCGCTCTGGTATAACACAGTGAAGGATCAGGATGCAAATTTTGCTGGTCCCCTTGCTACGGCACGTCTGCAGGATTGACACTGAGGATAATGTAATCAAATTATATAAAATAAAATAAAAAAACAATTAACACTCAGAAAATGGAGGTACTCTTCCAGTCTGCCATTAGGGAGCCGTACATCGAACCAAACATTACTGTACAGAAATAACGTCTCCAGGTGGTAGCTAGCTTCACCTACCTAGGCAGTACCCTCACTATGTACAATATCAACTGTGAGGTCAATAATAGGATTGCAAAGGCGAGCTATGCATTTGATAGGCGCCTAGCAAATGTCTGATACCGACACGACATCAGTGTCGCTACCAAGATAATGGTATATCGTGCTGTAGTGTTGTTCAATTTGCTGCATGTCTGTGAAACATGGACAGTGTATAGCAAACATACCAGACATATAAACTGTTTTCACTTGAGCTTTTTGTGTAATCTGCTCAGGATCAGGTGGCGAGACAAAGTGCTTAACTCTCAGGATCAGGTGGCGGGACAAAGTGCCTAACTCTCAGGATCAGGTGACGGGACAAAGTGCCTAACTCTCAGGATCAGGTGGTGGAGCAAAGTGCCTAACTCTCAGGATCAGGTAAAATATACTGGCCAAGATCCTCACCTGGGCTTCCTAGTAGCCTTCCCTGGAAACAGGCTGTTTTCATGCCAGCCTGGCTAACGAGGTGAAGGATCGATGTGATTGCCGTAGTAGTGAGTGACACGCAGATGAAGCCAAGCATAGCACAACCGCCTGGAGGACCCCGGTCCACCTTCATCAGCATCCATGGGATGATAGGAAAGCTACTGCAACCTGTCACTTAATGTCCTTATCAGGGCGCACAGAAGAGTAACCTACTCATTGTGAACATTTGCAAACAACAACATTAATGTGATAAATTATTATTCAATCTAAAACCCCATTTGACATTTGGTTACCTTGTCCATTTGGATTTGAATCGTTTATAAATAAATGGTACATTGGTATCTGTCTGTCCTATATAAATTCATATTTCTACATCATCTGCAAACTAAAATAGAATATATAGATTTATATTACCACATCATATGCAAATTAAAATAGAGTATATAATATATTAATAGTAACAAGTTGGGGTCATAACTAGTCTCTGTGAACATACATTATAATAATTGGTTGCCTCTCATTATTTCATTCATTTAAACAAGTGAAAATGTTTTTAAGTTACAAGAGAAATAAAAATACAAAATATATGATGTCTTCAGTTGGTTGTTTATTGATCCAGTAGCCTATGGGCTCCTGCCCTTTGGCCCAATGCCATATAGTGGTATATGCAAGTGTTTATAAGCTGTTGTTTAGTTCCATACAAAGTGTTCCATTTGTCTACCCTTGGAGGAAGAAGCTCTTTCCTAACACTGGCAAGTGCCAGACATTCCAAAAGATGATGTTCAACAGTTTCATAGGGATGTGTGCACAGCGGCACTTGGAAATATGTTCTGGTTGGATTCTGTTCAAGTGACTGTTAAGTTGTATATGTTGAGTGCGAAGTCGGAAAACGGTGCTTTGGTTTCTCCTTTTCAGGAGGTTGATGTTGTCTAGGGAATTTGGGATGGCCACGTGTTTGTAGATTTCTCTTCCAGTATTTCCCATCACCCATCTATTCAGCCAGGCCTCTTTGTTTGCAGTCTTCAGTAGTTGTTTAACTGTCTGTAGGGTTGTTGGTGTGTATTGTTGTTCTTGACTTGATCCCTTCTTAGCTAGACTGTCTGCCTTGTCATTGCCCGGTGTATTTGAGAGACCAGGAGTCTATTGTATAACTATCCTGACTTCATGGGATGTGAGAAGTTGGTGGGCATCTAGGGATATTATGGTAAGTAATTTCAGGCTTACAATGACCACCATCTTCTAGAGCTTGAAGGGCAGATGATGAGTCTGTAAAGATTACGATGCTTTGTGCTTTTGATGTGAACGCATCAAATACAGTCCTCAAGTTGTACAGATATACTTCCAATGATGTTATTTCGGCCTCATAATTGTAATATATCTCCTCACATGCATCAAACAGCCCATCAGATGTTCTGTCAGTACACTCTATATAGACTCCATATCCCTCTTTAATGGTGGCATTAAAAGCAGACCCATCAGTATAGACATGTATCCCTTCTTCTGGGTAGGTGTCAATTATTCTCTGTGATGCACTCATAAGACTTACCGGATCAGCACTTCTTGTTGTATTATCTGATAGTTTTGTTATAATTTCTGGCATTCATGTCTTCAGTCTGACTCATTTTTCTATCCTGTGATACCAATGACATTGATTTTGTGCGTTGCCATTTCCTCACCTGTGCCTTGGATAAGACCAAGTTTGACATTGATAGCACCATCTTTTCACTGCCAGAGCACTACTGACGCATCATGGATGACAAAACAGCCCACCTGTTGATTTCAATCAACATTGAAGGACTTTCTAATGACAGAGAAACATTACTGTCTGACACATACACTCAGCGCATATGCGAAGAACTGTTGTCCAAGAGATTTATTGCAGAATCGGTAAACAAAGATTATAAGATAAACGTAAGGAAGCTTCCTGTAGAGAGACCACATGAACAATATGGGATATCCATCTTTGTCACTTTAGACTTAGGCATAAGCTCAGTGAGTCAAACCTCTAGTGTTGTTCTTGTTGTTTGCGAATGCCTACAATGAGTATGTTTACTCTTTTGTGCGCCCTGAAAAGGACGTTAAGTGGTGGGTTGTAGAAGTTATCATGACATCCCAAGCGTGCTGATGAAGGTGGACTGAGATCGTCCAGGTGGTTGTGCTATGCTTGGCTTCATCTGCGTGTCGCTTACTACTACGGGAATCTCATCGATGCCTCACCTCGTTAGCCAGGCTGGCATGAAAACAGCCTGTTTCCAGGAAGGGCTACAATGAAGCCAAGGTGAGGATCTTAACCAGTATGTTTTGCCTGACCCTGACTAACATGTCTGACCAGTATATTTTACCTGACCCTGACTAACATGTCTGACCAGTAAATATTACCTGACCCTGACTAACATGTCTGACCAGTATATTTCACCTGACCCTGACTAACATGTCTGACCAGTATATTTTACCTGACCCTGACTAACATGTCTGACCAGTAAATATTACCTGACCCTGACTAACATGTCTGAGCAGTATATTTTACCTGATCGTGAGTAACATGTCTGACCAGTATATTTTACCTGACCAGACGTTAGTCTTCCTTCCCAACCTCAGTGTAAACACAGAGATCCTCACAATTCAGACCCAATCATGCACAATAACAACAGAATATAAGCCACGCAATAGCAAATGTGTCTTCGAAAAGCCTGATAACTTCAGATCACGAAACAATAAAATAGTCAAGGGCAATTTTAACTGTCACATCACTCCGTGAGAGTACAGTGAATCATACGCTAGCGCAAAGAGTTAGGCACCAGTATTGATTACAGCTCTTGCACGACCCAAAATTGCTACCATCTTTTAATAGCTCCAGTAAACGAAGTGGAGACAATCCTGACAACACGTTTGTGAGCGACAAGACTTGTACATCCAACGACAAAATCTGAAGAGGATCATATACCACGACACAACACAGATCCATCTCTTGAGCTTCATAGCAGTTGTCAACCCGGAGAATATACTTGCCAATAGACACTTGAACTTTAAACTACCAAAATGAGAACCGTTTCACTTAACTTAACTTCTTTATACTGGTTTAGAAGACTCTGCAGAATCTATATACAACCAGTTTCCCTTACATTTCCTTGCTCTAAAAGATATGCGCATCCAATCTATTCTTAAATACATTAATTGCCCATGCCTCCATTACTTCCTGTGGCAATACCACATTGCAAGCATTCACCACTCTCTGGCTTAAAATATGTCCTAATATCTAATCTGGACTTCGCTTTAGTTAATTTGTAGCAATGCCGTCTTGTTCTTGTAGGTGGTTGTATTTAGAAATAAAACCCTGTTATAGTCAAATGTTCCGTTCCTCTGATCATCTTATAAACCTGTATCGTCACCACGAATTCTTCTCTTTTCTAGACACTGTAAGTCGGGTTTTTTTAGTCTTTCCTCATAACTGTAATTCTGTAATCCCACTATCAGCTTTGTTGCTCTTTTTTGTATTATTTCCATCAAGTTTATATCTCCTCAATGATAAGGACTCCACACCTATACACAGTATTCCAATCTAGGTCTAACTAATGCTTTATATAGTTTGACTACCACTTCCTTGCTCCTATGTTTAATATTTCTTTTTATCATACCTAACATTGCATTTGCCTTTTTCACTGCTACCTGAACTTGCTTACTCATCTGGATGCTCTATTATAACCCCTAGGTACCTTTCCTTATCTATCTTTCTAATATTGTTCACGCCCATTCTGTAATTATGTTCTATATTGGATCTACCCACGTGGGTGACTGTACATTTATCTACATTAAACCCCATTTGCCAGCTTACAGACCATTCTTGAATCTTATCCAAATCCGACATCAATATATCCACTTCTGCTTCAGATGAGACACTACTGCATAGTTTTGAGTCATCAGAAAATCTTGCAATCATGGATCTCATATCAATGTTCAAATCATTTATATATATCAAGAACAAAATTGGTCCCAAACCCGAGCCCTGTGGCACTCCACCTTTCACTTCACACCACTTCTTATTTATGCCCACCCTCTGCCTTCTTCCCGTTAACTAATTTTCAATCCATTTGGCATCTTCCCCACCTATTCCATGGGATTTTAACTTTCGAAATAATCTTTGATAAGGTACTTTATCAAAGGCCTTTGCAAAATCTAGGTAAATAACAGCCACTGGCTCCCCTTTATCTGTAATTTTAGTAACCTCTTTCATGAATTCTAATAGATTTGTTTAGCACGATCTCCATCTAATGGGAATAGTGGGAAAAATGTTAAGGTTAATGTTGTATTCACTCTCGTATATGTGTTGATCCTGTTCTGCGAGTAATTAAAACAGTTGTTGTTATTGACCGATGAATGACAATAGCAAACATTTGTTCAGATCACAATACAACACGATATCATGCGCAGGTTACAGTTTTACTATTCTTTGGATTCCTCTCTAGTTCCAGTAACTCCCAAAATATTTCTCTCTTCAGCGATTGACAGTCTAGGGACATGGCCTGAATCAGTAAAGATATCAGATGCCCTGAACAACACGGCGAACAAAGACACAGCTGTAAGAAAACAGGTGACAATTAATATTCATACAAAAACATTTCAATAGCTTTCCTGGCCATAAAGTAAATAGCCGAATGGTGTGCCGCTTCAGAGGTCTGTCAAATGTCGATTTTAATTTAATTGTGCATCTTGTCTTAAAATAGAGACACGCGCATGCACGCATCGCACGCGCATTCTAAAAATGTCAATACCACGTTTCTTCCAAACAATCCCATAACATTGGAGGTATTTACATTGGGTTGTTTATGTATCATATTTGGGATAATTTTAAATGAAGCTTTATTAAAACAAAGATGGCTAGTACACGCTCGGAAGGCCCTTAAAGGTTTGAATGAATGGGTGATAAAATTCCAGGAGGTGAAGAATTCTCTCCTATAGAGCAGACGACACTTTTAACTGCTTCGTAGGATATACTCTCAGTGTGTCAGTGGTCTTATTTTCGTCCCCCGCAACGCACTTCCGGAAACCACTCCGTAAGAGAAAGTTCAATGGGTACAATGAGATTTTAATTACATTTGGCAGATGGGCAGAACTTGTTCATAGTTTCAGAATTACTGATTTCATGTTTCAGATGGGCAGAACTTGTTCATAGTTTCACAATTACTGATTTCATGTTTCTGAATCATGGGTACTGGACGTGTTGTTAATGTGTGTATGTGTATGCGGCGAAGCGGAGAACGTACGTCCGCTGACAAGCTAAAGTACAGTAACAAAGCTGCGTATGTTGCAGGACTCCTGGCTGAGCAATAAACCGGATGAGATATGTAGATTTGCGGACAATCATGATCATCGTCTAGTGAAGCCAACTTTCCATGCTCTCGCTGCCTGCGAGTATGCAGATCCCAAATCGGACTGGTCAGCCATCTCCGCACCCATCCACAACCCGAATTTACAGAATACTCGAATGGAAGGACTGGCTAGGTGATGGACGAACAACATGTGTCTCCTTCGAGTCAGTTACCGTGAAGGCATGAAGGAGCTTGTATGTCTCGATTACCCCAGGAGCTAAACCAGCGAAAGAAGGGTCTCACAGGCAGAACAGGCGCGGCAGGAAAAAAATTTTTACTCTGAAAACGAGGGATCTTGATGCCTTTAGCACATACGGATTGGTACTGACGTTTTCCAGAGAAACACAGAGGGCGTTCATAAAGTAGGAGTTTATTATCCATAGAATATTGAGTGCAAGCTTTAAGACACAAAACAAGAATATTAATATGGACATCATTCAGTGATATATACGAGGCTGAAAATGAGAAGAAACAGTAAGGCTATAGCAAGCTGCAGGAGTTTCTTGAAACAGAGAAACAAAGATATAATAATACTGATAGGGGACTTTTAGTGGAGGACATCAAGTGAGAGCAGACAAGGAGTATGGTAGATGAACAAGACTGGAGAAATGTTTGCAAGGCTATGTGTGCTAAACAAAATCATTATTAGAGGAAGAATGTTTCCACACAAGAATGTACTCAAGGCCATTTGGAGATCACCAGATCACTTAACAGAAAACCAGATTGACCATATCAGTTTCAGTCAAGCACTCAGAAGTACACTAGAAGATGTAAGAGTAAAGCGAGACACGGCCTCAGATTACCAAATGTTGCTGGGTATCTTGTAACTCAAACTCAATAACCACCAAGTAAGGGGAAAACGATACACGTAAGCGAGATACACCGTACACATATTTCAAGACCAGGAAAATAAGATAGAATAAAGTATAAAACTCAATTACATAAACCAAGTGCTACAATAGTTTTATGAGGACGAGGTGATAGGCACTACTAGCATGTTGGTAACATGCTAAAGATTTGTAGAATAAGAATTCGAGAAAACTCAACGCAAGGAAGGGATCACAATAAAGACATTCTTTTGACGCATAAAGGCGTCCATCACTGCCTATTGGGTCTACCCCATCTACAACCCCAACACGTTCCAGTACTTGCCCCCACCTGACAGGATCATGCACCAAAGCTCTAGATGTTTCCTTAGAATTGTTGGTTGCTCTAGTAATTTTTATACACGTTTAATCAAATTTAGCAACATGACACCAAGGTTACAGTGGCCATATTCCCTGTGATCTGCAGCGCATGTTATTGTCTTCAGAGCAGACACAGTGTCATTAGACCTTACCAGACAGCCGTCTAGAGCGCACACTCCAGACGGGTGCGGTGGCAAACTATTAGGGGCATAGAATGACATTTAAAGACAAGTCAATTAATTGAGAGTGACCAAAAGTTATATTGAGGACTGCAGTGTTATGAAACTTTTTCAGCACATTCAGAAAATTGTTACTGAGATTGTAAAGGAGATAGATACACTAGGAAACTTTGCAACGCAACAATTTAGAAATAGGAGAAAGAACCAGCAGTTTAAACACGAAGAGTCAACACACAATTTGAAGTCACCAGAGGCAAAAACATACTCGATCTAGTTTTTACTACAGAGGAAAATATGATTGAAAACGTTACCGTAGGGGAACTATTTGGCTCAAGTGACCATCAAATCATCCGATGGGATCTTATTGCAGGGAAAGAAGTAAACACAAACACACGAACATATGACTACTCTAAGGTAGATGTTAAGAGGAGGAAAGAGGCAGTGAACCACATAATTTGGGAAGATATTGTCGGAGGAACAGATGTTGAACAGGAGTGGGATAGTTTTAAAACAGTTCTCGAAATGCTAAAAGAAGAATGTGTTCCATATAGGGAGGTAAACCCCAAGCGTAAAAAGTGGATCACTAAAATTGTAGTTAAATGTAGAAGAGCTAAAAATAAAGCAAGGAAAAAATATATAGAGGCAGGTAAATAAAAAAAAACATATTTAAAATATTTGGACAAGCAATACATATCTCAGAAAGCGAATAAAACAGCAAAAATAGACTTCGAAAAGAAACTTGCTCAGAGGATCAAGACTGATAGTAAAAGCTTCTTCTCTTATGTTAGAAATAAACAAAGATCAAAGGACAAAGTAGGCCCTCTCATAGACAGCACAGGAAACAAAATAAGTGAAAATAGGGAGGCAGCAAATCTACTCAATCACTGCTTTGGCACAGTGTACACAAAAGAGGACTGCTCCAAGATCCCAGAGCCTGTAGATATCTTTATAAGAGACATGGATACAGCAGGATTAAGATCAATCTGTATTACAGAGGAAATGGTTTAAAAAAAATTGGAGGGGTTGAAAGTGGATAAATGTCCAGGTCAAGATGGTAATCATCCAAAATTGCTGTTTGAAATTAGAGACCAATTAGCAAAGCCATTGGCTATATTATGTTCTCAATTACTTGCACAAGGGATTGTTCCATGGGATTGGAAAGATGCGGGAGTGATCCCCTTATTCAAAAAGGGCAAAAAAGCAGATCCAGCAAACTATAGACCTGTGAGCTTAACGAGCATAGTCTGTAAATTGTTAGAGTCAATAATCAAAGAAAACATTGTAATGCATTTAGATAAATTTAATCTAATTAGAAAGTCAGCATGGGTTTACCAGAGGGAGATTCATGCTTAACAAATCTATTAGAATTCATGGAGGAGGTTACCAAAATGTTAGATAAAGGGGAGCCAGTGGACGTTATTTATCTGGATTTTGCAAAGGCCTTTAATAGAGTACCTCATCAAAGATTATTTCGAAAGTTAAAATCACATCGAATAGGTGGGGAAGTTACCAAATGGATTGAAAATTGGTTTACGGGAAGAAGGCAAAGGGTGGGTATAAATAAGGAGTACTCTGAGTGGTGTGAAGTGAAAAGTGGAGTGTCACAGGGCTCGGTTTTGGGACCAATTTTATTCTTGATATATATAAATGATTTGGACATAGGTATGGGATCCATTATTGCAAAATTTGCTGATGATACAAAACTATGCAGTAGTGTCTCATCTAAAGTAGAAGTAGATATATTGAGGTCGGATTTACATAAAATTCGAGAATGGTCTGTAATCTGGCAAATGGAGTTTAATGTAGATAAATGTACAGTCATGCACATGGGTAGATCCAATATGGAACATAATTACAGAATGGGAAAGAACAATATTAGAAAGATAGATAAAGAAAGAGACTTAGGGGTTATAATAGATCATACATGTAAGGTGAGGGAGCAAGTTCAGGTAGCAGTAAAAAAGGCAAATGCAATGTTAGGGATGATAAAAAGAAATATTAAACATAGGAGCAAGGAGGTGATAGTCAAACTGTATAAAGCATTAGTTAGACCTAGATTGGAGTACTGTGTACAGGTGTGGAGTCCTTATCAGAGAGGAGATATAGACATGCTGGAGAGAATACAAAAAAGAGCGACAAAGCTGATAGTGGGATTCCAGAATTACACTTATGAGGAAAGATTAAAAAGAACCGGCCTACAGTGTCTAGAAGAGAGAAGAATTCGTGGTGACTTAATACAGGTGTATAAGATGATCAGAGGAATGGATAATATAACAAGTTTTTTAAAGTACAACCCCCAACAAGGACAAGAGAGCACAGCTACAAGTTGACTAAGGAGAGGTCCAGATTAGATATTAGGAAGTATTTCTTTAGCCAGAGAGTTGTGAATGCTTGGAATGCATTGCCAAGTGAGGTGGTGGAGGCTGGGCGGTCAATGCATTTAAGAATAGATTGGATGCGTACAGCTTCTAGAGCAAGATGATGTAATTGGAACTGGTTGTGTACAGACTCTGCAGAGTCTTCTAAACCAGTATAAAGACGTTAAGTTAAGTTAAGTGTAGCAATTCAAAGTAAATTACTGTTCTGACTGCATGTGCAAGTGGGCAGCCTCGTCTTGAACCTAAAATAATCGAGCACCAGTTCTCGTTGGTTTACTTATATCATATTTTGTGAAACTGTCAGTTATCGTCTTTCTTTGTTATTTTCTTACTTTCTCTTACCATAACTTGGTTATGGTCAGTGCGTCTTAACTTTGTCCTTCTTGTTTAAACGACCTCGACTGTTTGTTTCTCACGAGCGTGCGTCCTTCGATTGTTTCATCAGGAAGTGGTCGAGAAGACGGGATAAAACTGCTCTTATCTTAAAACGCACTTCACACCCTCTCTCATCAGAATTATACAGGCCAGGTTGAAAGTGTGAGAAGTGCTGAAGACTTTCAACGGCGGGTTACAAAATATTCATATAGACCAAACACGTGACTGAACTTGCAGGAGAAGACGAACTTGAAAATAGCCTGGTCCCTAAATTCAATATCTTAAGACGAACATTATGTTTATTAGTCTTAATCGAGTCCTATCAGCGTTTGAATGTATTACGGTCGTCATATTATCGATTATTATCACCCGGAAGGTAGGCTAGTGGCAGGCTCGGTTTCCCCGGTGACTTTATTGCCGTCTGACACGAAGGAAGGAAGGTGTTGCCAACTGCTCGTACCCCCTGACAACCTTGACTGCATCATTCAATTTCCTGTTTGTGTCTGGCAGAGCGTGGGAAAGTTTGCTCAGGAACAGCACAACAGTAGAGTTAGCTAATTGTCTAAGTGTTCCTGTGCTGGTGTATGCTTGTATGTCTTTATTTGCAATCTCACAAGTGTAATACATCGAGACTAGTGCAAGTAAATTTAATAAGCATCATTATTTGATTCCCTGTATGGATCCTGATACTGTTAATGGGAACACATGTTATTCATTTTAAAAACATGATCAATTATTATAAACACTATTGCCTTTGAAACGAGGTAGCTCAAACAATTTACGGGAATTAGAGGATTGTATAAAACCAAGTTACAATATAATTATCTACACTACATTTCCTCCAAAGTAGTTCCCTTCGGCAACTACGCACTTTTGCCAACGTGCATACAGCTGCTGGAAATATTCGTGGAACCCATTCTTTAACACCTCTCTGAGCTGTCTTGTCGCATTGGTGATAACGTCCTCAGCATCCTTGAATCGCTATGGCAACTACTGAGACAATATGGGATACTAGAGAAGTTCATAAACCTTATACAGAATATGTATGAAGATACAGTTAGTAGAGTGGTGCACGAAGGAACACTGACTGACAGCCTCGCGTTGCAAATAGTGGTAAGACAAGGATGCCTGCTCTCATCTGTCCTGTCCTTGTTGACTATATAATGGATAATAAGGGCATCAATCGAGGGGAAAACACAGGTAATCAGTGAAGACTATTGTCACATTTGGAGGACCTGGACTACGCAGATGATCTGGTACTTTAGTCTCTCAATCATAGTCAAATGCAAGAGACACTTGATAGGGTGAAAGAACAATCGACCAAATTGTGTCTGAATATCAGCATAAAGAAAACCAAGCTTCTTAAACTCAACACTAACAGCAAAGGGCCAATCCCGCTGGAGAGAGAGAGAGAGAGAGAGAGAGAGAGAGAGAGAGGGGGGGGGGAGAAAGAGAAAGAGAGCAGTTATAAGAAGTGGATACTTATTTTGGCCGCATAATTGACACATAATCAGGTACTGATGCAGATGTAAAGCAAGTGAAGCACTAATCTGACACTAATCAATATATAGAGAAACACACAAAAAACAGAATCACATCAAAGTTAAAATATATCAAAGTGTCAGGTCAGTGCTGCTGTATGGACCAGAGAAATGGAGAACAACCAATGCCATACAACAAAGACTCCAGTTCTTCGTTAACAGATGGCTGTGAAGGATAATGGGCGTACAATGGCAGTACATGGTGAGGAATGAAGACTTGTGGGAAAGGAGTCAACAACAGACACTGAAATAGTAAATTAAGCGAAGAAAATAGGGCTGGAAAGGATATACACTGTGGAAGACACAGTCCAACATAACTCGACGACAAGGTATTTCATAGAATCATCAAGGGAAGAGAGACAGAGAGAGAGAGAGCGAGAGAGATTGACATAGACAGAGACAGAGACAGAGAGAGAGAGAGAGAGAGAGAGAGAGCTACGCCCAAAATACACTAGAATAGAGAATGTGAGAGGGAATTAAGATTAAATGATTAGACCTGGAGTGAGGCAGAAAGTGAGAGGGAACTAAGACTAAACGATTAGACCTGGAGAGAGACAGACAGTGGGAGAAGGAACTAAGATTAAACGATTAGACCTGGAGAGAGACAGACAGTGGGAGAAGGAACTAAGATTAAACGATTAGACCTGGAGAGAGGCAGAAAGTGAGAGGGAACTAAGATTAAACGATTAGACCTGGAGAGAGACAGACAGTGGGAGAAGGAACTAAGATTAAACGATTAGACCTGGAGAGAGACAGACAGTGGGAGAAGGAACTAAGATTAAACGATTAGACCTGGAGAGAGGCAGAAAGTGAGAGGGAACTAAGATTAAAATATTAGACCCGGAGAGAGACAGAAAGACCAGTCCAGGACCGTGTATGCTGGCGGGATGTTTCAATTGCCTGTGCATCCACATGTGCGACGGGCTTTATTGATCATCATCATCAGTTCCGTAACCTTGAAGGTTGTTGAGGCACCGTTATTGCAGTTTGTCGAACCAATTTCGGCTATACGTCTCAATTTTTCGCCAGGGTATTAGTTTCATCTATAGATCTTCCTGTTTACTCTTTTATATTGTCCTCCCATCTCTTTTTTGGTGTCTCTCTCTCATACGCTTAGCATGCACAATTCCTTGCAGGACGGTCTTGGTCAGCCAGACCGATCGTGATATATGTCCATACCATGTCAATTTTCGTGTTTGTTTTCTATAGTCAATAGGTTTTTATACTGACCTAACCTCTTCCTAACAATTGCAAGAACACTCTTGTGTGTAACGCGATCCAAATATGAAATGCCAAGAATTCTTCGCAAGCATCTCATTTCCATTGCGCAAATTTTACGTTCTAGTGCAGCCGTCAGAGTCCAAGTCTCACACGCGTAGAGGTGTACCGAGGTGACCATTGTATACATTAAAGTCAGCTTCGATTTAAGGCTAATGTTCTTGTCTCTCCAGATTATTTGCAGACTGGAAAGGGCGACCATGGCCATCGCTTTTTTTGGCTGGATCTCCGCTCTAGACCCATCCCCATTCATTTCTGCCCCTAGATGTTTGAACCGCGTAACACTTTCCAGAGGTTCACCTTTGACCATAATCGGGTTTTAAATACCCTCTGGGTCGTTGACCATGACCTTACTCTTCTCTTAACTGATTTCTATCCCACATTTCAGAGCAGGGTTTGCGACTAGGCTCGCAAGTTCAGGCTATGTTTCATCCAGACCGGTAATGTCGTCGGCAAACCGGAGGTTGGTGAGTATGCGTCCACCTATACTGACCGACCCTACGTGTTCACCCAATGCTTCTGACATAATGCGATCCAGAAAAAAACAGGGAAAAGTGTCGGAGAAAGGATGTGAGGGGAGGAAGACTAACGTCTGGTCAGGCACAACAAGTTGATGAGACAAGTTAGTAGGGGTCAGGCAAAATATACTGGCCAAGACCCCCACCTCGGCTTCCTAGCAGTCATCCCTGGAAACGGGCTGTTTTCATGGCAGCCTTGCTGACGTGTGATGGATCGATGTGATCCATGTAGTAGCGAGCGACACGCAGATGGGGCCAAGCATAGCACAACCACCTGGAGGACCCCGGTCCACCTTCATCAGCACGGTCGAGATATGATGAAAGTTACTGCAACCCACCACTTAACGTCCTTTTCAAGGCGCACAATAGAGTAAGGTTACTAATTGTGGGTATTCGAAACAATAACAATAACAATAACAACCCTAGTGATCTAAGATGATGCCTTTAATTTGTATCAGGCAGATTAGATGTCGTACATGTATTTGTGAGCTTGCCTTTTATCGCGTATCTAGCATTGCTCGTAGGAAACCTGAAGCTGCGCCATTAATTCAAGAACTTGTCTTGCCATAAAAAGAACAAAGTAGTGCTCTCTTGTGTCGCGAATAACCTAATCAAAAATGTCTACAGATTGTTGCGCGGGAGGCAAGTTGAAGAATTTTTGGAAATTAATGCTATATTTAAGGAAACGCTTTTACAAATGTGTCCTTATGACAGTTTAGCTACAGAATTCTTAGGTTTCTTAGAAGTGAATCACGTCATACTGAATACTCGGGCTTATTGAATCTACCCCAGCAAAACTCAGGTATGCGCCTATCACCTCAAGAACAGAGAGGCAAACAGAGAACTGCGGATCAGATGGCACGGACATGATCATGAACACTGCCCGGCTCCCAAATAACTGGGTGTAAGGTTGGATCGCATATTATCTTATATGACATACTGTCAGGAGACAAAGCGTAAGGTACATGCGAGAAACAAAATTATCCGAAAATTGACAGGCATAACATGGGGTGCTCAGCCATCAGTCTTACGCACATCAGCGATTGCCTTGTGCCTTTCCGCAGCGGAATGTGCAGCCCCAGTCTGGAAAAACTCCGCCCATGCAAAACAAGTTGATACAGCAGTGAACGAGATGGGCAGGATAGTCTCGGGATGCCTTAAGCCCAACCCCACAAACAAAATATATCCCTTAATTGGCATTACACTACCCGATATAAGAAGAGGTGTAGCTGCGGAAATCGAACGAGGGAAACAGGAAAACGACCGTAGACACCCGATGTTTGGCTACCAGGAACAAGCCCCAACACTTAAATCAAGACACAGTTTCTTAAAATCGACAGAGACCATCCAAACAAGCCCGGAAGGTTGACGTATCGAGAGGTTTCGCGAAACAATGCAGGATCCATAGATAGAGCTCAAGGAAGAGTCTGCGCCTGGACACCACCTGCCCTATGCTGTATGGAAGGCAATGAACAGACTTCGGACTGGTGTGTCAAGATGCAGAGTGAACTCAAAGAAATGGGGATACTCAGATGTCGACACATGTGAATGCGGCGCAGTTCAGGACCAAGATCAACTGATGACCTCCCTCAACCTCCCTGACACATGTGACATAAACGAAATGATGGAGACGAACGACAAGGCAGTTCAAGTTGCTGAATATTGGACGGATGCCGTGTGTTTTGACACGGAAAGTAAGTAAGTAATCTACCCCAGCACAGTACAGAATTAGAATAGCAATATCCAAGCACAGAGAAGAAAAGATACAATCAGTCAGAGCTGCGAACCAATAAACAATGCAGATAAAGCAATAAAACATCGCTTCTACGAACAATAACAGCGAAAACTAGATAGAAAAAGACCAGGGACATGACATCATGTGGTTCTGCAATATTTTAGTAGAGTGGATTGACCAGAAACCAATCTATTGATTATAGTGAAGAACAGCGTGTGATGTAGAGAGGAAAATGCTCAAATATTTGTCAACTTCTTAACTGGAACAGTCGGAATTTCCTGCAAGAACCCACTTCCAAAATGAAAGTGTATACAAGGAAAAATTGAACTCATAAATAAATTTAGATACAGAAATTCAAATTTACCATTTAAATAGAGAAAAACTGGAGGTGTAAAGGACAGAAATTCAGATTCAGGAAACTACCGTCATCTGTAATCAAACATGTCTTGACTGGCACACACTGGGGAAGTCTAGAACGCTGCCCACATACAGACTGGGGAAGGAATCAAACCGTTGAAGAAGGATACTACAGCTGCTCTCACATGTTGAACAGATAACAAAAATGATGACCAAACAATAGAAATCTGGGACAAACAACAGCTGTTCCTGCATGCTACTAAAGACGACAATACTTGATGATAATAAACGTCTGATTAGCATAGTGTCAGAGCACTCGCGTTTCGCTGCAAAGATTCGGAATTCAACTCTCATTATCAGCACGCTCTATTTGATCCAGTTATAATCGCGTACTTGGCATAGCTAAGAAAAGACAGCGAGGGAGGGAACTGGTCATCTCCCATGATAAGCTAGCTGTGTTTTTGTATAACGAGCCGCTAACACTTCATCCTCGATAGCAGTGTTTACTTTTCCCAAATTATATTTCAGTAACTCACTTACACATTATTTTTAATATCAACGTTGTGTTTATTAAAATCAAAAACATTTAACTACTTAAACATAGTCTAGAACACGGTTTCTTAATCGGTGTTAGGTACAACCTCAGTCTTCAGGGAAAAGTCTTTAAAGGGGTTTCGCGAAGATTGATCGTACCTGAATGCTACAAGACTTAAACAACAACAACCACAACAAATAATATAGATATAATATAATATGACCCATGGGGCATGTGCCAGATCACAAGTAACAGACTGCATTTTCTAGTCACGAATGTTTAATCCATTAGTTATTCTGCTCTGTTGCTAATAATTAATCGACCTCACTGCACTCCAGGCAACCCGTAGGTGCTCTGTCTTCCTCTCTCCTTCTCAGTAAATTGGGGAATGGTGTGAATAAGATCATCCCTGCAGCTTGCTGACTGTACTCCTGCTCCGCCCTCTCCTGGACTGAAGTCCGATTGAACCATGGTCGATTTCAACGTTCTTCAGTTTATGAAGACATGATTCATCTATTGCGGTGTCATCATCCAAAAAGTGACCATTGATAGACCTCAAAATGCCCCTCCTCTTCATATCTGATGTACCAATAATTAGTGCTTGTGAAGCCATGATACGAGTTCTTTCGTTGCCTTGGGTCCCAGTATGATCAGGGTACTAGATCTCCACACGCCCCCGTACGTCTGATGCCTCTATAGCTGTCATCCACTCATACCTTAGTAAGCCCTTCTGTACCTTCTGAAGTAAGGATTGAGAGACTGACACGATGACTGGCTCTGTTAAAGAGGCATCAGATAGCCATCTTAGATCTGCAGCCACTGTTTCTTGCTCTATTCTTGTACTGGAAGTTGCTGTCTGTATACCTCGCTCTGGTAAGCGGCGACCTCATCTCTTACTCTAGCAGCGACAACTCAATGCCTACCACTAACCCCTCGGTATAAATGATGAAACTATTACACCAAATGTTTTCATTTATCAGCTGGTCAGCCTCGAGCTGTGCCATCACGTAGCCCCACTCGCTGCATGCCCTGTCTAGGGTCATGGCGGCTGTGATTTATAGTACTTTTACTTTTCAAAAGAGTTTTTGTTACTTATAGGTTTGCTTTTCTGGATTATACTGGCCAATGCGTGTCCATTTCAACCCCATACCGCAATCTTTTAAGTTATATCAGAACGTATCGGCCAGTGTGTGAATTAGTGTGTGTATTTTTTGTAATGTGTTATTGTGTGTGTTCCCTAATGTCAGTTTTGCAGTACATCATTTTTGGCAATCCTCTCTGAGCGTGAAGAAGTGGGGATGCAGATAAAAACCTCCGAGATGCCTAGGCAAACTGAACACAATGTGATTTCAAAACCGGTGTCTTGGAAATTTCATACCGAGCTAGCATTAGAGTTACAAGCTTTTATGTATACATCATTAAATATAATAAATTAAACTAGTATAAACATATTTTTTAATATGATTATTATTGCAAAATTTTCAGCCGTAAATGGATACAGTACAAAACACAATATCAACATACATTTACAGTGGGTGGTGAGGAAATAGACCAGATCACGTATTTTGAATAGCTGGGCTCCAGTATTAACAACAATGGCGACTGCTCCAAATAAATCAGAAGGAGACTAACCATGGCAACGCCGAGACTGACAGCCTAAAGAAATTATAACAGAGCACCAACAAACCGACAAAATAAAAGTCCCGAGAGCATGTGTTTTTTTCTGTGGCAGCATATGGCTGCTAATTATGGACAATGACTAAAACTTGTAGAAAAAGAATCGAGTTCAAATTCTACAGAAAGATCCCCAGAATACCCTCGACGGAGAAAAATACAAATATAGACATTTAACAAGAGTTGAACATAGCAGAGAACTGGTTTATCAATTTCATTTTGGCCAGAAAATTTAAATACTTTGGCCACATCAAGAGACACAACGATCTTGAGAGAACAGTGATGGAAGGTATGGTGCCAGACAAAAGAGGCAGGGATAGACCGAGAAAACGAAGGCATCAATATATCCAGGAATACCTGAGTATGACTGTGGCAGAGGCTGAAGTTCTGGCAAGGGAAAGAGTTTCTGCCAGGCAGACTGAGATGAGAACGACATTCTATAAAGGACATGCTACATGATGGTGTTGATGCAACTCATTAATCACGCTAACTAGCTGTAGATCATCATAAAATAATCTTTTTGCAGTTATTCCCTTAGTGAAAATGATTTCAAGTTCTTATTGAACATAAAAACGTTGGAAAAGACATGTCGCCTTCGGAAAAAGAAACATTTTAAATAGTTACTTCCCTTTGCTTGCATAACGTGAGAGAGACTACACCCTTTGATCTTTTACAGAATGCAATATAACTTTCAAAGGAACGGTGCCCTGTATAAATAAAACAAAATAGGTCCAGTACAACCTTTCATGCATGTCGTTAAAAACGTCGAAAGTGCTGGAGGCTAGGAACATCATCATGTAAAACCATTGTTATTGAAAGCGTCAGTGCTCGGATATAGACCTATTGAAAAGGAGCCAGCTGTAGAGGTAGTCCTGTGCTTCCCGTTGGACGAAAAGACGAGACAATACCCGTTTATTATTGCAACATTTGTTGTAAAACTTGAAACTGGTGAGATGAAAAATATCGAAAAGACGAGACAATACCCGTTTATTATTGCAACATTCGTTGTAAAAGAAATTCCTGACCAGTAAAAATCCGAAAAGACTAGTCTAATCCACACACAGGGAGATACTGCGCTTCCTATGAACTATCGTCCAATTTGCCTGCTGCAGATAATAAACAAGATATTCACTAGAGTCATTGCCAACAGAATCGACAGGCAACTTGATGAGCACCAACCTCGAGAACAAGCCAGATTCAGAAAAGGGTTCTCCAACACAGACCACCTCTACACGATCAAACAACTGATGGAAAGGGCGCGTGAACTGAGCGTACCCTTATGTCTTGTATTTATTGATTACGAGAAAGCAATTGACAGTATCAAGACCACTTCTGCGATAAATGATCTCAGAAACCTAGACATCTCTATAACATATACCAAACTGATCGAGGAAATAAAACAAAAACTATAATACAGCCATCAATCAATACCACGGTTCAGTACATGTTCGGATAGCAAGCGGCGTTCGCCAGGATGACACAATCACTTCAAAACTATTTACATTGGGTCTCGAAGAGACTAGATCGGCAGAGGCGTAAATATAGATGGCCGATGGCTGGGTGAGCGATGTACGATTTGCAGATGACATCTGCAGAGTTGTCTAAATCAGTATAAAGACGTTTAGTTAAGTTATCATTGATGAAGCCTAACATTCGTTGAACGATCGTATTTGGGCCAGCAGAGCTGCTGATCTGCAGGTACATAAAAATAAAACACAATGATTCAGAAACCCCTATTACCCAAAGCGGGACACCAAGCTACGAGAGGAAGCCATCAAGGATGTCGAATCCTATATCTATCTAGGTCTATAGATAAATGCCAACCACAAAATTGATCAACGAACTCTTTAGACGACGAAAAGCAGCTTTATATTCCTTCAATTCTAGACAGCCAATTCTCCATGAGATGAAAGACACCACTGCCAGAGCACTAACATTTAATTCCATGGTCATCAAGCTGGGTTTGTCATGTGGTACCCATGCCTGACAGAAGATGGACATGTAGAACAAGATTTTGGTGCCATATGCATGTACACGCCCACGGGGTCGTCCTGTGATATCGGTATGGACTGAGAAAAGACATAGGTCAGCATTGGCACAGCATTGCAAATGGTCAGGACGTATATAGAATATTGTTGGCTTCCTTGCAAATGGCATACTTGCGGACTGACACCGAGGATAGGGTGAATATAATGTGATCAAACCTTCACCAGCCATGGGACAGTATGGTCTAGGGGTTATGAGCTTGGTTTGCAATCTAAGCGTATAAGGTTCAAGACGTGTTCGGGTTAACGGACCAGGTAAGGCAGAGCTTTTCCTTGGTATGAACACTTCTCCCAGTTGACCCAGCTGGAAATGGGCAATTTCGGATCCGCTACGGGAAATATGGAATCAGGATCTGTCGTCGCACTTTCAGCATGAAAAGGACTATGCACCTATGAGGCCGCACAAGTGAAACTGAGCCCATATGGGGCCGCCCATGTGAAGCTGAGCACATATAGGGCCGCCCAGATGGAACTGAGCACATATAGGGCCGCCCAGATGGAACTGAGCACATATGGGGCCGCCTAGGGGAGGCTGAGCACATATGGAGTTGCTCAGGTGAGGCTGAGCACAAATGATTGAACATGTGGGACTGATCACAAATGGTTGAACTGGTGGGACTGAGCACAAATGGTTGAACAGGTGGGACTGAGCACAAATGGTTGAACAGGTGAAACTGAGCACAAATGGTTGAACAGGTGGGACTGAGCACAAATGGCTGAACAGGTGGACTGAGCACATTTAGAGTTGCCCAGGTTCGACTGAGCACATACGGTTGAACAGGCAGAACTGAGCACAAATGGGGTCTCCCAGGTAGGACTGAGCACAAATAGGGCCGCCCAGGTAGAACTGAGCACATGAGGCGCCGCCCAGGTAGGACTGAGCACAAACAGGGCCGCCCAGGTAGGACTGAGCACATGTGGGGCCGCTCAGGTAGGACTGATCACAAATGGAGCCGCCCAGGTAGGACTGAGCACAAATGGTGCCGCCCAGGTAGGACAGCACAAATGGGACCTCCCAGGTAGGACTAATCACAAATGGGGCTGCCCAGGTAGGACTTAGCACAATTGGGCCGCCCAG